>PVIJ01017051.1:0-30720 GCA_004024925.1 Scalopus aquaticus | reverse complement strand
TCTCTCTCTCTCTCTCTCTCTCTCTGTGTGTGTGTGTGTGTGTGTGTGTGTGTGTGTCTGTCTGTCTGTCTGTTTATCTCATAAGGGTATTTTGTTATAATTAATGACCAGATACTGGCATATTATTAGCTAAACTGCATATATCATTCAGAGTACTTTTGAAGGATCCAGTTCTGGCTGTCATATTACATTTTGTCATCATGTCTCCTGAGGTTTCTCCTGACTGGCAGTTTCTTAGACTTTCTCTGTTGATTACCTTGATAGTTTTGAGGAGTATTGGTCATGTATTTTGTAGAATGTCCCTCAATTGAGATATTTGATGGTTTTCCTATTATTACATTGGTTTTATGGATTTTCTGACATTTTTGATGGTTAAATAGTTATGGTTATGTGACTGTAAAAATGTATAGAAATGCTGACAACCGAGAATTTTACTGTATATTATCTAGATGAATTTTTCAGCATGCTCTGTGATAAACTTTGTAGGTGAGAATTTTAGGGTGAATTAGGTGAAGGTTTTAGAATTCCAGTAATGTATAAAAAGAATGCTAGTCAGTTATTTGAATAATTATCACTAGGAGCAAATCTTTATTGAGAACCTGCTAGGAGGAGAATCTTGTACTACTTGTTAGCCACGGTTTCCCCCATCAAATCCTGTGAGAGCTCTGCATAAAATACACGATAGTCTAGTAAAAAACCAGCGTACCACTTTGTGAGTAGTTACCCAAGGAATAGGGTAGTTCTCTGGGAAAAGTTTGGATTAGAGCAGGTAGTTTGGGCCTCAGGGAGCCTTCTGTCTTACCGTAAATCTACATCTTGGCCTTAAAATTCTCAGTCATGGCTTCATTTTGGGAAGTGTGTTGGTGGAGGAGAGAAAGAAAGCACCTTGCTTTCTTCTTGTATTATAAAACTTTCCTTAGTGGTGTAATGGCCTATTTATTCTATTTCCTTCAATAGATTGTAACCTTTGTGGGGACAGGGACTCTGGTTTATCTTACTCACATTATAGCCTCTGATGCCTAGGCTATTCCTGAGAACATGCTGAGTGTTAAATTAGTAAAAAATACATGCAAGTTTGTCAGGTTGTACAAGGGGCAGAAGATGACTCTGGGTAACTGCATGTGGAAAGGTGGGGCGTGCTTGTTTGCCATGTTTAATAGATTCTTCCCGATGTTGATCACCTTCCGGTGCTCTAGGAAACCCTCTTGGATCTCACTTCATTTCCCGCACCCTTAATGATCTTAACTAGCATTCTGCATCCTAGACACTTAGCATTGTTATCTTTTTATATAGTATAGATGCTTTATTTCCTCAACATTAACTATTTTTTCTGAGTGCCTGTTATGTGCAAATATTGGGCTAGGTGTCATACATATTTTATTATTCTATCTAATCCATTCATCAACCAGTATAATATGCAATAGACAGGTGAGACTTAGGAGGGTTTAATGATTTATCCAAGATTCTATCTATACCACTTCAGAAGCTTGAGACCTCTTCTATTCTGCTCTACACTGTTTTTAACAGGGCACACTTTAATTCAAATTTATATGCCAAATGAAGAAACTTTTAGAACTCACCACAATTCCATTCTGGTTTCATTGTTTTTGTATTTGACCAAAGGACCATGTTAATGCTAACCTTTCTCCAAACTTTTTGACATGAACAGCAAGACTGCTAAATGTTTAACTTAGTGATTCCTTATATGATAAACTACTATTATAAAACTATTTTTATGGAGAACAGACAGAAAAATAAGGTTTTATAATTGTTCAGAGAAAAGATGTTTTTTAAAGTGTGTAAGACATTTCAGTTTTGATGCTTCAATATTAAGATGTCCCCTTGAGCATTAGAAACCAAAACTTCTCAGTATTTGTTTTAAAGCTACCTTTCTTTTGAATGCAAGTAGATTTTGATGGTAGAGAAAATATTGTCATATGTAATTACTCTGTGAAACCACTTGAATAGATTTGAAATATTGTTTATACTTAAATAAATTCACCACTCTCAAAAATACTCTGAACAGACACAGTATGTGCTGGCACCTGCAAGTCAGCCCACATTTATTTATTTATTTTTAAAATTTTATTTATTTACTTTTGTTATTCATATCTTTTACATTATTGTGTGTTCCCCATAGGTTACCCATCACCTGTTCACCCGTGAAGTCATCACCATAGTCCCTTGTGCTCCCCTCTTCCCCCCTCTTGAGCCCTTACCCTCCCCTCCTCCCCTGCTGAATGTTGCATTCTTATTTGATTCCCCTGTATTCCTGTTTTAAGTGAAACCATTCGATATTTTTCTCTTTCTTTCTGGCTTATTTCACTGATCATGATCCCTTCTAGTTCCATCCATGTTGCTGCAAATTGCATGTATTTATCTTTTTTGAATGCTGAATAGTATTCCATTGTGTATATGTACCACATCTTTTTGATCCAGTCAGCCCACATTTAAAACTAAATTCAGACTACTTGGATGAGGTGGCGAAAAGGGTCTCTGATAGAAAGTCAATGAAGAAGGCAAAGTGTTGGTTTTTTTCCCCTTTGTTTTTTAAAATTCCTTTTAACTTGCACTGGGAATTCATTAAAGATTCTTTTCAAAATGTGTTTTTGGTGAAATGTACTTAGCATAACAACTATAAATGTTGATGTGTTATAATTTCTTTTTTAAGGTTTATTTTTTTATTTATTTATGCATACAAGAACTGGGGTGTAGGCCAGAGGTGTGGGGGTGGTGAGAAGATTCACCGGAGACAGAGTGGGGAGCAGAACAGGCAGATCTACTGAAATACACTGGGGAGCAGGGGCAAGACAGGCAAGGTCTGCCTGCACCATGTGGGTTAGCTCCCTGGCCAGGAATTGAACTCAGGCTGCAGTGGCTGGTGATGGCTTGAAACACTGAGGCTTTAACACCTGTGACACCAGGGAAGCCCTCTTTAATTTCTTTTGTTTTCCTTTTTAAAATACTTTTTTTCCAAGTGGAGAATTGGTATTATCAGTTTAATTCACTGTGCCTTTCTTTTATATGCTATTTATCCAGCAACAATTCATTGCTTTCCACTACTTACTGTACTACCCGTGTGACGAGGATAAAAATTTAAGCAAGATATGTCCCCAGCCTTCCAGGCATTTTGATCTGTGAGTTATTCAGAAAACTAAGCACAGAAACACAGTTGTTATAGATGCTCTCTAATGTCCTATGCTTCCTACTCTGGGATCACAGGGAAAGTGGTTCCAAGGTAGTTATGGGAAATTTCCTGGAAGAAACAGTACCTTATTTCCTTTTCCTTTTTTCTCTACTCTTTCCTCAGAACATTTAAAAAAAAAAGCAAAACCTGCATATTTGTTTTTAAAATAACAAACTCTGAAATGAAAAGTAAAAGTTCATGTTCTGACTATCCCAGTCCTGCTCCAGTCTCACTCCTTAACAGTAATCACCCTTACACCTTTGTATTTTCATTGAGATTGTTATTCTAAAATCTTGAAATAATTTATTTTGTTTATGTTTATTTGATAATCTTTAGATAGGGACTTTTGTCTTAGGATAATGAAGATGAGGAATTCAGCACATTTATAGTATTTTACACACCATTTGGTTTTTATCTTTCTCCTTCTGGCTTATTTTGCTTAACACTTTGTGTGCCGGTGCCCTTTAAATTTACCAGCCCTTGGGGCCGGCCATTTTCTATGCCACTGCATGAATGGTATAAACATTCAATAACACACACACAACTCCTGAACTACTGGATATTGAAAGAACTGTAATCTCTCTCATAAAACACCTTACACTTTCACCAAAACAATGTGTGAAGCTTCTAGACTGAGTACGATCAAAGAAATAGCTCCTAATAGTTCCAAATAAATCCACTGTGGCGTGAAAAACTGGAGACTAGAGGAACACATATTAATACATGAGCAGCCCCCTGATACTGGTGACAAAAACACGTACTAATGCGTGAGCAGACCACGAGGTGTTAACATAATCCCTTCCAGCTCCATCCATGTTGCTGCAAATAATATGAGTTTATCTGTTTTGATTGCTGAGTAGTATTCCATTGTGTATGTGTATATATATATATATATATATATATATATACACACACACACACACATGTCTTCTTGATCCACTTACTTGTTTTGGGGCATTGAGTTTGTCTTCATATCTTAGCTATTATAAAGAGTGATGCTGTGAACATAGGAGTAAAGGCTTGCCTTTGAATTAGTGTTCTTTTTGTATGTATGTATGTATGTATGTATTTATGGTAGATACTTATGAGAAGAATTGCTGGTTCATATGGCAGATCCATTTTTAGTCTTTTCAGAAATCTCCACACTGCTTTCCATATGAACTGGATCAGTCTACATTTACACCGACAGTGTAAGAGTACTCATTTTTCTCCACACTCTCACCAGCACTTACTTGTATTTGGTCATTTTGATATGGGCCATTTTCTCTGACTCTGGGTGGTATCTCATTATGGGTTTGATTTGCATTTCCCTGATAATAAGTGATGATGAACATTTTTTAATTTGTCTATTGGCCATCTATATGTCTTCTTTGGAAAAGTGCCTATTTAGCTCCTCTATCCACTTATTGATTGGATTATTTGCTTTCTTTTTGTTGAGTTGTATGAGTTCTTTGTAGATCTTTGATATCAGTCCCTTGCACACCTTTGTATGTTGTGCAAATGTTTTTTTTTTTCCCCATTTAGTAGGCTGTCTTCATTTTAGTTGTGGTCTCTTTTGCTGTGCAGAAACTTTTTAATTTGATATAATCTTAACTGTTTATATTCTCTTTTGTTTTCCTTGCTGCTGGGGATAAATCCACAAAGATCTCTGAAGTTAATGTTATGGAGTGTTTTGTCTGTTTTCTTTTATGTATTTTATAGTTTCAGGTCTTAAATTCAAATCTTTTATATATTTCGAGTTGTTTTTGTGTATGGTGTGAAGTAAAGTGGTCTGGTTTCATTCTTTTGCATGTGACTGTACAATTTTCCCAACATCATTTATTGACGAGACTTTCCTTGTTCCAGTGTATATTTTTTTGTTCTTTCGTTATAGGCTAACTGTCCATATATGTGTGGATTTATTTCTAAGTTTGCAGTTCTATTCCATTGGTCTCTGTGTCTGTTTTTGTCTTAGTATACCATGCTGTTTTAATATGGCTTTATAAGTGTAGTTTGAAGTCTGGAAGTATAATACCACCATTTTTGTCCATTTTTTTGTCAGGACTGCTTTGGCTATTTTATGTCTTCTGTGATTCCATATGAGGTTCCGTAATGTTTTTTTTCCAGTTCTTTGAAGAATGCTATTGAGAATTTTAATGGAATTGCATTGAATTGGAAAATCAGTTTGGGTAGGTTGGCCATTTTGACAATGTTGATTCTTCCAATCCATGAGTAGGGGATACCTTTCCATGTCTGTGTGTGTGTGTGTGTGTGTGTGTGTGTTTAAACAATGTCTTATATTTTTTTGTGTACAGGCCTTTCACTTCCTTTGTTAGGTTTACTCTGAGGTATTTAAGTTGTGTGTGTGTGTGTGTGTGTTGCAAATGGATGGTTTTCTTAATTTCTTCCTCTTATAGTTCATTGTTTGCATATAGGGAGGCAACTGATTTTTGTGTACTGATTTTGTAATCTACCGCATTGCTGAACTGGTTTATTGTTTTAATCAGTTTTTCCATGGAGTCATTAGGATTTTCCTTTTATTATCATGGAAATAATGATAGCTTTACTTATTCATTCCCAGTTTCTTTTTGTGTCTTTCTCTTGCCCTGTTGTTTCAGCTAGGAATTCCAATCCTTTGTTTAATAGTAGTGAGATGTCTTGTCTTGTGCTGGATCTTAGTGGAAGAGTTTTCAGTTTTTCACTAGTGATGCTAGCTGTGAGTTTGTCATATATCACTTAATTATGTTAACATATGTTCTACTTATCCCCGTTTTTCAAGGGGTTTGTCATAAATGGAAGTTGAATCTTACCAAATACTTTTTTGCAATCTACTGATATGATCATATGGTTTTTATCTTTCTTTTTGTTGATTTGGTGAATTACACTGACCAATTTCAGATGTTGAATCATCCTGTGTCCTGGTATAAATCCCAGTTGGTTGTGTTGTGTCATCAGGTGCAGGGGTTAAAGTTGCAGTGCTGTCAAGCTGTTGCCAGCCACTGTGGCATGGATTTGATCCCCAGCCAGGGAGCTAACCCACATGGCACAGCAGACCTCTCCTGTCTCTCCTGTATTCCCCTCAGCAGTGTATTTCAGTAGATCCTTCTGTTCTGTTCCCTACTCTTTTTCTGGTGAATCTTCTCACCCCCTGAACCTTTGGCCTACACCTCAGTTCTTATACGCATAAATAAATAAAATTAATCTTAAAAAAATAGTTGAGTACAATATATTTATGTACTCAATTATTTTTTAAAAATCATCTTAATGCATTATTGGATTTGGTTTGCTAAGATTTTATTGAGCATTTCTTTCAATCTCTATTCTTTAGGGTAATTGGTCTAATTTTCTTTTTGTGTGTTTCCTTTGTTTAGTTTTGGTAGTAGAGTGGTATTGACCTCTAAAAATTCCTTCTCATTTTTTTGAGAATATTCCTTCTCAATTTTTTGAAAAAGTTTGAGCAGGATAGGTATTGGCTCATCACTGAAAGTTTGTTAGAACTTACTAGTGAAGCCGTCTGGTCCTGGCTTTTTGTTTTTTGGGGAAATTTTTGATTACTGTTTCAATATCCTCGCTTGTGATTGCTTTGTTTAAGTTTTCTGTTTCTTTCCTTTTCAGTACTGGATGACAATATGCTTCTAAAAATTTGTCGATCTCATCCGGGTTGTTTAACTTATTTGCATAGATATGTTTATGGTAGTCTCTTATTATTCTCTGATTTCTGTGGTGTCTGTTGTAGCTTCTCTTCATTTTTGATCCTATTTATTGTTTTCTCCCCTCCTTCCTTTTTTTTTTTTAAAGTGAGCTTAAATAGATGTTTGTCTATTTCATTTATTTTTTCAAAGAATCAGCTTTTGGCTTCATTAACCTTTTGGACTGTCTTTTATTTCTAATTTATTTCTGTTCTGATTTTTATAATTTTCTTCCTTCTATTGGCTTTTATTTTATTTTATTTTATTTTTGTTGTTGTTGTTTTTCTAGTTTCTCGAGATGAGATTCTGGTTTGTTTATTTGGACTCTTTTTGTTTCTTGATATTGGCTTGCATCGTTATATTATACTTCCCCCTTAGTACTGCTTTTGCTATGTCCCATAAGTTCTCGATGGTTGTGTCCTCATTATCATTTGTCTGAAGGTATTTTTGTATTTCTTCTTTGATTTGCTTGTGGATCCAGTGGTCTTTTAGTAGTGTGTTTTTCAATCTCCATGTATGAGAGGATTTTCCTGCTTTCTTTTTGAAGTTGATTTTTTACTCCAATACCTTTATGGTCAAAGAAGATGATTATTATGATTTCAATCTTTGCGTATTTGTTGTTGATACTTGTCTTATGATCCACTATGTGGTCAATCCTGGAGAATGACCCATGTGCACATGTTAAAAATGTGTATTTGGGTTTTATTGGGTTCATTGCCCTATAAATGTCTATTAGACCTATGTGGTCTAATTCTTTGTTTATGTCGATTGTGTTCCTGGTTATTTTCTGTCTAATTGATCTGTCCATTGGTGAGGGGTTGTCTTTGAAGTCTTCAAACACATATGTATTTTCTCCAATGTCTATGTTCAGAATTGATAGCAATTGCCTTATTTATTTTGGTGCTCTTTCATTTATTGAGTATATATTGCTGAGTGTTATGTCTTCCTTATGTATTTTTTCCTTAATCATTATGTAATATCTACCCCTGTCTCTTGTTACCTTTTTTTAGCTGGACATCTATGTTATTTGATGTATGATAGCTGTCCCTGCCTTCCTTTCGGTCTTTTTCACATGTAGAATTGTTTTCCAACCCTTTGCATTCATTTTATGGTATCTGGTATAAGGTATCTGTTTCTTCCCCCTCATCAGCTTCATTATTCTTTGTCTTTGATTTCTAGAAGTTTTACCAGCATATGTGGTGAAGATCTCCTTTTACTTAGGGAGCTTAGTGTCCTTTTATCTTCCTATATTTGTATGTTTAGTTTCTTTTTCAAGTTTAGGAAGTTTTCTTCCATTATTCAAATATTTTTCAGTTCTCTTCTTTCTCCCTTCCATTCTTGGGACACCTATTGAAACAGGGACAGACTAGTCTTTAGTCCCTTTGTGATTGCCAACTGAAACAGGGGTAGATAGGGCAAAACTCCCCAGGCTCTGAGGCAAGAGACTCCCCAAAGCCCCCAAAGGCCAAAAACAACAAAGGACAATGCCCTATAAGAGGACAGTCACTGTTTGTGTGTTTTCACCCATGCCCACAATTGCAAGAGACCCCAGCTCCAGGAGCAATAACAACCATGGGGTTTACTTTACAAATGGGGAAAACATAGAGCTTACTGTATCCACAGGTAATGGCTACCTCACCCAGAGATACGCAGGCTGCGTATCTCTGATCTATTTTTCTGTGTTTTCTCTGAATTGTTCCATTTCTTAGAATTTCTTTATCGTGGCAATTTTGAATTCTGCATCTGATAGGGAGAAAAGCTCTTCCATGTCTTTGTGGATGGGTTATGGAGGTTTGTTCGCTCTCTGTGGTGTATTGTTCCCCTAATGATTTATGTGCTCATTTATATTTTTCTTTCCTCCCACTGTTTGGTTTCATTTGCTATGATTTTGTAGTTGGGGCTTCTTCTGGGCATGGGTTCTCCCCTTACACTGTTTTGGGTGCTTCCTGATAGTGGGCATGGCATCTGGGGCCTCATGGACTCTCGGGTGGCACTGGGTCTGCCAGTGAAATATAGTTTTGTAGAGTATGTAAATTTCAGTTTCACTTTTGTCTTTTTGTTCTTTAAAATATTACTCCACCCTCTTCTAGATTTTACTGTTTTCAATGCAAAGTCTCTCAAGTGTGTTTTTGTTCCCTTTTATGTAATATGTCATTTTCTCAGATTATTTTTTATGATTTCCTTTTTATTATTGTTATAGCAATTTGATTATAATGTTCCTTGGTATGGTGTTTTTTGTTTCTTTGGGTTTCTTGGGATTTTTAGTTCTGTGGATTTGTAGATTTGGAAATTTATCATTCATTACTTGTTCAAGTGTTTTTTCAGTCTCTTGATCAACTGTTTTCTCCTTCCTGACTTCCAATTAGACATGATTGGACATCCTGTAGTTATCCCACTACTCAGTGATACTTTTGTTTTTTCTTTTATCTTATCTCATTCTTATTTTGAATATTTCCTATCCAATGTCCATAGTCTTTCAGTCTTCACTTACTAATCATTTTCCCTCTAACATCCAATCTGTTCATTCATCAAGAAAATATTTTCATTTACAACGTTGTATTTTTCATCTCACCAATTTCAGTTTGGGTATTTAAATTAATTTTTTAAAGTATACTGTTTAATATGTCTAGGTTTTTTTTTAAACTTTTGACATATGAATTAGAATCCAAATTACAGGGACATTAAAAGTTATTGTAACTATGTTTTTTTTTTCCTTGTATAGTACTTTTTTATTGGATGCCAGGCACTATAAATTTTGACTTGTATGTTGGGCATTTTTATAGTTCTGTAAATACTCTTAAGATTTATTCTGAGATATACTTAGGTTACTTGGAAATATTTTAAACCTTCATTATTTTGCTTTAAACTTATAAGACTGGAGGCCTCCCTGGTGGTGCAGGAGTTTAAATCTCAGCACTATGAAGCTATTGGCAGCCACTGCAGCACTAGTTCAATCCCTTCCAGGGAACTAACCCACATGGAGCAGCAGACCTCTCCTGTTCTCGCCTGCTGCTCCCTTCCACAGTGTGTTTTAGTCGGTCCACCTGTTCTGCTCCCCACTCTGTCTCTGGTGAATCCTCTTACCTCCCCATACCTCTGGTCTAACCCCAGCTCTTGTATGCATAAATAAATAAATTTTAAAAATAAAATAAACTGATAAGACTGGGCTAGAATAGCATTTAGTCTAGGGTTAATTTTACCCACCCCCTGAAACTTAATACTTCTCATTACTTTATTATATGGCCAATGAATTATGTGCCATGCTCAAGGGAATAGGCACTACTTCTGGCCATGCGCAATCTGCCCATTTTTCTTGTCCTTTCAGATGCTTCTTTTCCTGGCTTTGGATTGTTTCTTCAAATGACTCACTGATCAATATACAACTGAAATCTTGAGTGTGACCCTCTGCAGAACCCTGCAGTAGTCTATGTATAGCTTTCTCTTCTCTGGTGCTATCTACTGAGGACTCCAGCACTCGTGGTTTTCTTTGGCTTGCAACTTTCTCCTCAACTAAGAGAGACCACTTCACTGTGTTGGCATACCCTTTCCCTATGCCTCAACCTGGAATCTTTTGCAAGGCTGTCAGCTGGGGCAATCATTAGTTTCATCTCATTTGTTTCCTCACTCTCAGGTATTACTATCCTTTGTTACCTGATGGCCAGTCCAGTGTCGTGAGAACAACTCTTTCCTATGTTTTCTTAGGTTTTTTTTTTTAAGTTATTTCAGATGGAGCAATAAATTCAGTCTGTCACTTTATTTTGTATAATGCTAGTCCTAAAGATTTTGTTGTCCTGAGGAATAACATTTTAATGACTTCAGGATAAAAAAATGAATTTACATTCTACTTAAGAGAAATGTGGACCTTACCTTGCTACCTGTGTGTCATTTTCATTGTCTCCCTTTCTTCCCACTCAAATTTGAACTGAGCCAAATTTATGGAAAGTCTGCTATGGGCCAGGAACAATAGAATTGGAGTTAAAAAGATTAATGTGATCTAATCCTTTTCCATAGAGAACTCAGAGCTAGAGATACTTGGAGAGATTATATCATCTCTAAATTATAGTTTTTAAATTGATAGAACTGAGTTTGAACTAGATTTTTTGAACTCTAAAAAATCATTTTTACAATAGCAAATCGCCCTTACATAATTCTCTACACATACATATACAGACATAAAAGCTATATGCATACAAGTGTATATATTCTGTAGAACTTAGTAGACCTCAGAACATACAGTGTAAAGACTACAAAGCTATAATCTCACCTTCAGGTTTTTTTGGTTTTTTTTTTTTTTTTTTGCTTATCAATGTCTAAAATACTTATGAGGCATTTGTGAGTGTGTGAGACTGGTAATAAACTGGAGGTCAGATGGATGAAAAGGGAGGGAAAAGAAAGTTGCACTGTTTTATTTTTTTTGGAACACACTTCAAGAATCCTAAGTCGTAGTATGGTGGTAGGAACGTGTCTTTGGAGAAAACACTGCAGTAATTTTGATTTGTGTCCAGTTAAAACTCTTAACAAAATGCCAATCTAGAAAGAATTCTGTATTTGCTCATTTTCTTCAGATACTAGGCCAAATGGAGAAATTTGTCAAACTACTTCTGAAATATTAGTACCAAAAACTAAAATGAGCAAAGATAATCACATATATTGGCACTAGGGGATTCCTTGAAATCATTTCAATTTATGGGAACAACTTTTTTTGCTTTCTTATGCCAGTAATAAGATCATTTATACAACTATAGTATACAATTGTGACAAAAAGGACAACAAGGCAGTGTAGTGTGCAAGAAGGAGGTGTGAAGTAGACTTTAGAAATCTTGGACTTGAGTCCGGGTTTCTGGCTGGCGTAGCTTTGAAACTTTGGGGGAAGTCACTTAAGCTAACTGGGGTTCCATTTTCATATTTAAAATGAGAGCATTGATTAAAAGACTTCTAAAATAACTCATTACTAACATTATCATGATCCTTTGATTAGAAAGGTGACATCATTGGATAAGAGCCAAGTTACCTATTTATTTCTAGAACTAACAACAGATTTTTTTCCTCCTTACTATGCTATCACATTTTCTCTTTCAGTTAAAAGGTTACTATCTAGCCTGTTTGCCCATCTAACTTACAGAACTTTGGCTCACATCAATTTTGATGATTTCTGTAATATCAAGTCCAGAAGCAAAGACAGAGATTTGCCATTATAGAGCGATACCACAGATTTTGTGGGCAACTCACCAAAATGCTTTGGAAAGTGGCATTCTTACTAGAATAAATACATAGGTTTTAAGAGACTAGTAATAATTAGATCCATAGCTTACATTTGAGTGCATTTCAAGTGATAATACTATAGATGTTTTATAAGTATGTAATCCTTGGAATAAACCTTTGTGGAATGTACTATTTTTATCTTCATTTTAAAAATGAGGCACAGAAAGATTAGGTAATTTTTATAGGATCAAATGGCTAATAAAAAATAGAGCTGGAATTTGAACCACCACTGATGTCACAGCCTACTCTCTTAACTACTATACTACCTACTGTATCCATAAAATGTATCACTGTATCAATTTGCCTATCCTATTTCTACAAATAGATAGTACTCTTCCTGAAAATTATACCTTAAAAATCATGAGTTTATTTTGTATGTTTTATTTATATTTTTGCACGTTTATAGATAATTACCATTTTAATTCTAGATTCTGATTGAGAGACTTCAAGAATGAATCAGTTATGCTGAAGTATTATATAAAGAAAAAGCAGCTCAGGTGATAGTGATGCATATTTGAATAATAAATTGGTGGGTGGTCTGAATTGTCTGTCAGTCTGAAATGTTAATTACCATTCTGCAACAAAATGAGTCTTCACCATTGTGTTTTCAGCTATGTCATTAAGCCCACTGTTTAATTCAGTTGACATTTTGATAGACATTTTTTTCTCAATGAAAGAAGCTTTATTAACTGATTTACATTCAGAGTAAACACCATTAAAAATGCCTAAATTTGCTTTTGTAAAAGCCTGTGTGTACCCAACAATATGGCTGTGAGACATAGGGCAAGTTATAATCAGGTAGCTTCAAGGACAGAGCAGGCAGAGAGCCCTGAAGAGTTGCTTCTGAGATAAGGGCAACAAGAGGAATAAGGGAGAATCCAAAGATAAGAGCAATGAATTCCAAAGGAAACTAATCAAGCACCACAGGATTAGGGACAACAGGACATCCTAGACTGAGACACAGAGACTTTGCACAGAGACATTAAAGCAGTGAGTGAGACCACCAAGAACTAACCAATCACAAAGAGACAGATGGAGCTTTAGAATAATCAGGGAAAGAAGGTCTATATTCCCTAAGACATGACTCCACTCCGGCTTCCTTGCCCCAGGGCCTGGTTCCACCGGCCTGGGAATCCCATTTTATTTCTGTTCCTTTTCTCTCTAATAAACTTTTTCTTTCTCTAAACAAATATGCCTCCTTTCACTTGCTTGCCTGAGCTTCAGCGAAGTTCCTGCTGCGGCTTCGTGTGACCTCAACCTGTGGAGGTCTAGTGGCTGGGACTCAGCGCTGCCCCTGCAGGAGTGCCTGGCTGGGAGACTAGAGCTGAAAACCTGAAATTCTGGTATCATCTGTTCAGGCCGTCCTTTCTCCCCCAACATTAAGACTTAATCAAGTTCAGGATTTTCTTTTTCAAATGTTATTTATGTGAAAGCCAATTATTTGAAGAGTATTACTAAAATTACAATGAAAAGATCTAGTGAATGTATATCAAGCCGTTGCTAAGTATACAATGCCTTACTAGACTGGGAGGAGATGATACAAGAGAAGATGGCAAAAGATGTAAAGTCTATCTATTTGAAAAGATTTGATATGTGGAAAAATCAGTGGCAAGACAAACATAGCAAGTGTTGAACTTCATGGTACAGTACACATGCTTATTAAATGAAATACCTATATATTGTGTCCTTATTTTTATAGACTTTAAACAGACCTTGTAAAAGGAGAAGCTGATATGATTTCCTTGGTGTCTTCAGGGAGCAAATGAAGAAAGCTCTTGAATTAGGAAAAGAATTTTGAGGGTCTCTAGAGATAATGAAATATAATAAGGATGGAGATGGAGATAAGTGTAATAGGAAGATTCTACTCAAGTGGAAGGAGCATCCTGAAGTTATGAGACTGTAGGATAGGGTGAAATTCACTTAGAGAACTGTAAATTTTGGTGGGATAGGTTGTATGGAGGCACAGTGGGATGTTTTTAGTGAGGTCTGAGATTAAAATAGTTTTTATAAATGAATTTGCTAGTTCAAATATATTCCCCTTGTCCCATCTTTCTTGTGATCAAAGGTTCAAATTTATAAACTGGTTAAGCAGAATACAATCGGTGGCCATCAGCCAGAGCAAAGTCAGTATTTGTGGTAATGCAGTTATATTTCATAATGCGCTGGCACCATGGTTTCACCATTTGAGATTATCTGTTCAATGTGTCATACAAGGTTAATGGAGAAATTCTTGAAATTAAAGGCATTCTGGATTATGCATGAGACTAAGGTAACTTCACTGAAAGATTTTATTCTAACAGTTTTTTTTTTAAAGATTTTTATTTTTTATTTATACATACAAGCTGGGGTATAGGCCAGAGGTGTGGGGCGGCGAGAGGGTTCACCAGAGACAGAGTGGGGAGCAGAACAGGCAGATCAGAAATACACTGCTGAGGGGAGCAGCGGGCGAGGCAGGAGAGGTCTGCCGCACCATGTGGGATTCTCCCCGGCCAGGCGTCGAACTCGCGTCGCCACTGCCGACAGCTCCACAGCGCAGAGCTTAACCGCTGCGCCACCAGGGAGGCCCTATTCTAACAGTTTTTAATTGACTTACTTGGTATATGAGGTAGATAATGATATCATTTGCATATGGTAAGTTTGTCTCTTAATTTCTAAGGGTATACCTCTTGTTGCTTATACCTGGTTACATTGATTAGGTCCTCTACAGTGAGTATTCTATTTTCACATATCAAATCATCCCCAGATTTAGTGGTTTGAAACAACAATTTGTTAATCTATTAGCCTCACAGTTTCGTGGAGTGACTTGAACTTAACTGGATGGTTTTTCACTTGGGGACTTTCATGTAATTGTGCTCACATGGTAGCTGTGACTGGTGTCATAGGGAGATTCAGGTGGGTTGGACATATGAATGTCTCACAACCCAGATATTTGCCGCCTCAGCTGGGATGACAGGAACAGTGGAGACTGGCCAACCATCTCTCCTTTTTCTCCAGTCAGCTTCTCCATTCAGCTAGCTTGAGCTTCCTCACATATGAGACGTTCTTAGAATTGTTGGTTTTCTTACATGGAGGCTGGTTACCTCCTAGAGTGAAATTACTCCAGAGTAAATAGACATTTCTAGGCCAGGTGTTAGGTCTCACTTATAAAATCATCAGATCCTACAGCTTCCCAAAATATGACCCTTTGATTACCCTTCCAGTTTTTCAACCTCTTGTTGAAACAATTTGGTAATTTATAGTTTGCTAGAAAATCATTCACTTTTCTGGATTTTTTAGTTTCTTGATGCAAGGTTGTATGTAATACTCCTTTTAATTATTAAAATCTCACCCATGTCATAGTTTGTCCCCTTTCTTGTTTCTGACTCTAAAGTATTTTTCTAAGTACTTCTTCAAGTATGTTTATTATACAATGAATATATTTTAAATTAAACCTGCGTTTTAGCACATGGGTGGTATTATGAAAAAAATCTGGGAATGATTTAGCCTGTTCATATGCCAAATGTGGTTAATCTTGCCTGAAATAAGTTACTCGAGATGTAATTGGAAATCTGAAGAGTTGGTTATTGTTATGTAACTGTTGCTTCATCAGTGTTGTTTGTTAGTTTTCGAAGACTCATCTTAGTTTGACTAGACCTGACACACTCATCATCACATACTTTCACACCACCTACCAGCTCCTCAACAGAACTTTCCCACCCACAATGCTACCATTTACTTTTCATGAGATTATGTTAATTTCATAAATAGCAGCAGTGTTCTGTCTTATTTGATGCCATTACCATTAGTCTATGTGTTCTCAACTATGTGCACAGTCTAGACATAGGAATGTAGAAGCAGGCTTTAGGGTAGACTTCTGGTCTTTGGGGGGAATTGTCATACTTAATACACCAATCAACAAGTATTTGAGTGATTCTTATGTATCCAAGACTACTGCTGGTGCAGTGGAGATGCAAATTATTTCTCAGGCATTTAAAGTCCACAGAAGTTTGCCTCTGATCAACCTTCTCAGACTCTCATGACATTGCTACATTTTGTTTAGCACACCCAACTTCGTGTTCTGACTATGCACTGCGCTATGTTCTTTGAATGAGTTTGAAAAGATGTTCCCAGTGCCCCAAGTGACTGTTCTCTTCCACATAGTTGTCATAGTCCGTCCTATTCTTCTTTCAAATTGAAGCTTAAATCTCTTCCTTTTGTGAACCTTTCCCAAGAACCAGTTACCTAAGAGTTATGTTACCATTTTGAAAGTGTAATTAGATTTGTAGACCCAAGTAACACTAATTCTAGTGTTTGACAAGTTGTGTAATGAAAGCTTTGGAAGCAAGATGAAAAAATATAGACTAGATGATAGTAAAGATAGGTAGATTTATAACTACTTACTGACTTGGTTATCAACCTGAAGGAAATCTCTAACAACATGGCATATGGCTCTGTTTTTGATTAGGTTCAAATTGTTTATTTATTCAGTTATTTATTTGCCAAATATTTGTTGAATAATGCATGTTGGAAACTGCAGTATGCTAATGATTTAATAGTGAACAAGGGAGACAATTCTTTCTTTTAGAATATCTAAAATCTAAGCATTTGGACAAAGATATTGAAAACTTAGGTAAAGCTTAAAAACTTAGAAATCTCTTGGAATGGTAATGTGCAGCTCATAGAGATGGTAATTACTTTGTATAATAGAATCAGTATATGAGAATATCTCTGGGCACTACAAAGGTAGAGTATATGTTCAGCCCATCTTCAATTTCAAGTTGAAATTTAATTGGGATAAGAATTTAGCCTTATAGTTGAGTCCTCAAACCACCTGTATGAAAGGAGGAAGACTTGACATGTGGGCACACAACCTGAGTCAGAAAAGATGTAGAACATTTAGTGAAGTCAGTGTTAAGTATCAGTGGAATGTGACTGCCAGAAAAAGTCAAGACTATGTTAATAAGACATGTAGTATATAGAAACTCTGTTTCAGGCAAGCCAATCTGGATTGCTGTGTTTCTGTATGAAAATCACTCTGTGAGGGATTTTGATGGCCAGAAATTTGTACTATAGCATTTTGTGATTTGCAAACTTTGCAAAATACTCTCAAGGCACTTTTCAAGGATTTTTTCTGTGCTTCATACACTTAATTTAAAAAACATAGTAACCTATGGGGAATGTACAATAATGTAAAAGATATGAGTAATAATAAAAAAAACCCACAAAAAAAACATAGTATAGTTATCAGGTAACCCATATTTCACAGAATCTGAGAAAAACAGAATCAGAAGAAATCTTAAAATAATTACATGTTATTGAGTGTCTACACTACTTTAGGAACTAAGAGAAGAGTGAGGGCCCCTCTCCCCATTGCTGAGCGAAGGTAGGGAGGAACTATATGTTGAAGATTTGTTCCAAGCACTCAAAGCAAGCTCAGGAGCACAAATACTAATAAGATATAGGTCTAGGTTTCCAAAGGACATGGAATCCAGTGCTGGAGAAAGGCTACTGCATCATGGTATGAGCTCTGGATAGAGTTGTGCTCTTAGGGCTGTTGAGGATAACCCTCACATTGGGGATTAGGGTTTCAACTTAAGAATTTGGGGGGCATAATTGAGTTCCTTTTGGTTAACTCAAACACAACTGATATAGGTCCTTAATTATATCCCTTGATTTCAACCCCCAAATACCTTGGCCTTATAAAGTAACATCACAGATTAATGTCCTAGCATATTTATAAATGTTGCTAATGTACAAGGGGAGGAGATTATATAGGGCAAGTACACAGGGGGATGGGAAGCTGATGGGGTGGGAATGGGACGTCTTAGAATTCTGCTTACCACAAAGATAGCAGGTAGAAGGCAGTAGCATATTTAGATGAAATTTGAGTTATATTGTGAGTAGAATAGGAGACTAATGGACGGAAAACACACACAGCAAATTATGGTAGGTACATAAACTGGGACTCATTGAAAGGTTCAACCTAAAAAGAGTGTCTTTGGAAACTAAAAGTACATTTAACATGTAATGATGTTAAGGAGATGGTGGCAAGATTAGTTTAGGAATGACGGATTTATGGGTTGAAGATAGTGTAGCAGTGAAGTTCATGGACTTTGGAGTCAGATAAACCTGAGTATGAATCCTGATTCTGTCACTTAGTTGCTTCAATCTCACATGTAGAATGGAAATGATAATGTACCAAGTGTATGACCAAGTGTATGGGTGGTTGGTGGTTGTGAAGATTAAATGCACTACTGCATTTCAAGTTTTTAGCCCAGTGCCTGGCACATAGCAAGTTCTAATAAATGTTTATTCAGTCAATGTTTTATTAATATAAATATATACTATGTGCTAGCCATTGTATGAGACTCAAGGGTTTTAATAAATATTAATATTATTATGCCTGACTAGATTCTATTAGACTTTGAATTTCCAGACCAACCCAGTTAAGTTCTAATCTATATGAAAATAGCCATGGAATGTTTTCAGATAAAGAAGGGCATCTAGTAATAGAATTTATGATCATTTAATATATAGCCCTGGTTTTTTTGGTGTAGTTTGCCTGCAGTCATCCTAGTAATTGATACATTTAGATTTGAAAGGTCACTATTACACTAATTCAGTGTTTTGATTTTCTGTAAAACACTATCAAAATAAATGCTTGTTGAAAGATTCATCCAATATCATTATTATAAATTGATGACAGAGATTAAAAAGAGGAAGAACTTTTATTAATGTTGAACTGGGGTGTTTGTAGTGGGAATAATGAAAAGGAAATGATATAGGTGAAAGCTTTGGTAAAGAAGAATCAACAGATTTGGATGACAACAGTTTTAGGAAAAGGCAGGTCCCTGACTGATGTGATATTGCTGTCCATTAACAGTTTGGGAGTATTGTGTTGTTTCATGATTTTGTAGCTTAGGATTATTAAAATAGAATTATATAAAGATTGAAAATTGTATTTAATTGGAAAAATTGTAGGTTGACTGTCTTTTCAGTCACCAGAAAAACTTATCATCGATGAAAGTATATATTATAAACATGACTAGAAGTGCATATGTGTTAACTACCTTTAGATATATTACATAATGAAAGGAATTGTATAGACAAACACTGTTAGAGAACCTAGAGTATAAAACATTTATTGTTTATCAGAAATGAACATAACATGGTTAGGTATAGCCACGTTAGTACCTGCCTTTTAAATTATAAGTTTGTAGTGATAAGTTTGTAGTTGCCTCTAGAGGAATTTAATCCTAGACAAGTATCAAAGCCGATGTAATTGCAATTTGAATGGGAAATTGTTCTCTTTAGCCTATGAGAAGAGAAACCTGAAGTACTGGACTGTGTTGCTGGTTGAAATCCTTTAGTCTTTATAATCTGTTTCTCTTCTTTCATTGGGACTATTGTTGACGTGCTGCAACATGCACAGTGACTTGGGTGATGTCAAACTGTGGGTATAGCTCTTATAAGAGCTATGGAGACTGTTTGGGTAGCCAGGCTACAATTACTGACCAAATGAAAAGGGTTACCTTTGGTACTAAGTAGAGAGTGGATTTGAAAAGAACAAGAGTTTGAGCTGAGAAACCAGGTAGGAGGATATTCATTAAATGAAAGGTGACTTGGAGAGAGCTGAGCAGATTTGAAATGATTTTAGGCAAGTCCCTATTGCTAGATCTGCAAATGCTGTCTTAAACATTAAGTTTCTTGATTTTATGACAGTGCTCATTCCTTCCTTGACTGCTATAAAGCAGTTCCTTTGATGGCTGTAATGCCAATTCTTCCAGCTCATCTACTTCTCTGGATATTCTGGGTCAGAATGTTTTTGCATCTTTAATTCCCCCCCCCCCAATCCTTAAATATTGCTGCTCCTTAGGATTCTCTTCTAGGATCTGTTCCCTGTCATTCTCACAATCTTCCAGAATGATCTCATTTACTCTTATAGCATTAATAACCTTCTGTGTGCTTATAATCGCTACATTTTTTTCTCCAGCCAAGATCTGTCTCCTGAGCTCCAGAACATTATATCTAACATCTCTTCCTAGATGCTGGACAGGCAACTCAAACTAACTTCAACTCAAACTGGTTTCTGGCTACTTTTGTTCAATATACAGTTTTAAAAATGTCTCTCTATGTTGTTGTATAGATCAGTAATTTATTCTGAGTGGTGTTTCTTTCTATGACTGTTTCACAATTTACTCATTCATTATCCTGTTGATGGACATTTTAGTTATTTCCACCTTTGGCTGCTATGAATAAAGTTGCTGGAAATACGCTTATAGAATATAAGTGTGGGCCTCCCTGGTGGCACAGCGGTTGAGCGCTGCGCTGTGGAGCTGTCGGCAGCGCGCGCTGCGGGTTCGACACCTGGCCCGGGAGAGTCCCACATGGTGCGGCAGACCTCTCCTGCCTTGCCTGCTGCTCCCCTCAGCAGTGTATTTCTGATCTTCCTGTTCTGCTCCCCGCTCTGTCTCTGGTGAACCCTCTCACCACCCCATGCCTCTGGCCTGTACCCCAGCTTGTATAAATAAATCTTAAAAAAAAAAAAAGGAGCACTGAAACCTTTTAAAAAAAAAAAAAGAATATAAGTGTGAATATGCTTCCATTTCTTTTATACCTGTTCATTTGAGAAGTATATATCTAATTTTTAAGGAATTGTAAACCAGTTTCCATTGCTGCAGTACTACCAGCAATGTTTGAAAGTTTCAGTTGGTCTGTTCCACATCAGATGGGTATCATCAGTTTTGTAAATTCTAGCCATTATGATAGGCTTATAGAAGTATATTGTTTTGATTTAAATGTTTAATTCTATCATGATCAGTGATGTTGAGCACCATTTCCTGTGCTTACTGGCCATTCTTATATATCTTCTTTTGTGAAATATTCAAATATTTTGACCATTTTTATTAATTGGTTATATTTGTTGAATTGTAGAAGTTCTTTATATATTCTGGATACAAATCTTTTGTTAGATATATATAATATTTTCCCCATGCTGTGCCTTAATTTATAATTTTCTCAACAATGTCTTTTAATGGGTAGGAGCTTTAAATTTTGATAAAGTATATCAGGTTTTTATTTTATGGATACTACCTTTTGTATTTTGCTTAGAAAATCTTTGCCTAATCCAAGGTCATAAATATATTTTCCTGTTTTATTCTAGAAACTTTGTAATTTTAGCTTTTACATTTAGACTTCTGACCCACAAAAAAAGTATTTTTTGCATATGCTGTCAGATAGTGATTTAGGTTCATACCCCTAGTAACTGATATCCAGTTAATCAGTGTCATTTACTGACAAAACTTTTCTTTACCTTATCAGAAAATAAATGGATTATGTTTTGAATGGATTTTTTTTCCCCTGTAATTTGAATTCTATTTCATTGATCTATGTCCTCCGTCATGTACAGCTACTATGGCTTACAAACTTTAGCTTTCTGATATCATAAAATCTGTTACTGTAAGCCCTACAGCTTTGTTGTTCTTTGACATTTTCTTTGAAGAAAATTCTAAGTCTTTTATATTTCTGTATCAATTTTAGAAACAGCTTTTGAATTAAAAAGACAAGACTGCTAGGGTTTTGATTGGGATTGCATTGATTCTATAGACATTTAAGGAAACTTGACTTCTTAACAATACTGAGTCTTCTAGTCTATAAGATGGCTTGTATCTCCATTTGTGGGTTTTAGTTTCTCCTGGCAATGGTTTATAGTTTCCAGTGTACAGGTTTTTCATTAGATTTATTACTTGTTATTAGTTGATAATAGAAATATCAACTGATTTTTGTACATTAGTTAGGAATTAGCAGATTGACTATTTCATCTATGTTGAGTTTAGTGGAATAGGATGTTCATAATTTCTCCTAATTCCCTTTAAACTTCTATAGGATCTGTAGTGTTGTCTTCTTTTGAACTCTTTATGTTGGTGTTTTATTTTCAAGCACCATTCTTCATCTTTCCTTTTCTCTCACTCTTTGTATCTATACCGTTTTTCCTATTACTGTTTTAGTTTAAGACATTGCTTCAACTTTTACTGGTATTCTTGCAATAACCTCACATTAGCCTTCCTGTTACCATCTGATTCTCTGTGTCATATTCACCTTATTACAGGAAGAAAGATCTTTCTAAAGTATAAATGTAGTTAAATCTTTCCTAGTTTAAAAATTTTAAATGGTCTTCTAATTCAGAATAAAAAAAATATAAGTACCTTATATAGAATACAAAACCTTTAATGATTAAGTTATCTATTTCTCCCATTTAATTCATGTCTTTTCCTGCAATCTTCCTTTTTATCTTTCCTGCAAGCCATAGGGAACTGTACTTCACTGCTTTCTAGGGGTTCTAATTCTTCATTTTCTATCTTAAAAAATACAATATTTCAGATGTGATATGATTAACACTCAGTTATCTCCTAACTGCTTTACTGAGATTATTATTATTAATATCTGATTGCTGTGGTCTCATTCTTTATTAATGTATATTTGACATAATACCTTTGATTCTTTGTGCCTTCACTGATGTATCTCTAACCTGAAATCATTATTTTTTAGTTCAGTTTCAATTTTTCTGTTTCTAGAATCATATTTAGTAATAGGGATACATTAATTTACCATAACCAAACTATCTATCAGATAGATACACACCTTCCCACACCAGTGATGATGAGTTTTTAGGTCAGCTGAGGAGTGTATTGGTATTGACCAATCACCCATGTGACCAGATGATGTATATTTCTTTCTTTATAGTGGTTTTTTATAGTTGCAAAATCAAGAAACATTCCTCTGAAACTGATTTGGAGGTAAAGCATTTGTTTCTTTTCTTGTTAGTCCTTCACCTCCTAACCCTTAGGGGAATCAGGATGTCCCAGGTTATGTTTAAAAGTCTAACACTTCAAACTTTTATTCTCCTGTTGGATTTGAAAGGGGGGTGTTATTAGCTCTGTCTTGATGTAGCAGGGACTCTGAAAGTCTATTTGGATAACACTGAAGATTGGAGGAAATGTGACTCTGTCTGTGTGTTTTAAGCCCCTAAGGTAAGATCAGAAAGCGTCTGGGGCAGCGAGAGCCAAATAGTTGAAGTCATACATTAATTATGGTCATGAATCATTTTTATTTTTAAAGTCTTTACCATCTGACAAGGTTGTTTGCATAGTACCAGTGAGTTTTAGGCAGCATTTTCCCCCTTTTAAAGTAACAGGATATATTGTTTATTTCTGCTCTTGTTGATCATGCCTACCAACCATTGTTAGAATGATGATAACATTTTTAGTAAAAATTGCTTGTTTTCCTACTTTAATTTATGTGAATTATATTTTGAATATAATATTTTGAAGTTCTAAATATAGAAATTGATCACATTACTCTTTCTCCTACTGATGTCCATTATAAATATGAAATCTTGGCACTGTGCTTTTATATTCAGACATTGGTTGACATTCAGTCAGAAAATATATTTTGAGAAGCTCCTTTGTGCCACATTTTATGCTTTGCATTGAGAAGATATATTAAAAAATGAGATTTTTTTTTCCTGCTCTGATCTAGTAAGGAAGCAAAACAAGAATAGTTTTTGTGAAATGCTCTTTTATAATCTTTTTAGTGATGTTATATATATGATGTGGCAAATTTCCAGAGGAAGGGATGCCTCTACTTGTCTGGAGCAGTCAGGGAAGGCCTTTGAAGAAGTGCTTATACTTGAGTTGCTTCTTAATAAATTTGGGAATACACTCTTCCTGTCAAGAGACAGGGCAAACTTACAGGCAAAGAACTGCTCACATAAAGGTTTAGAAGCCAGAAATGGCATATGTTTGGAGAAATATTAGTAGTTTCAATATGGCTGGAGTAAAACATGCAAAGTAAGGACCATGAGGATATGAGACTGGAGGTATATGTTGGGACCACATCACAAAGGACCTTTCCTTGCTTTAGAGCCTCCTTTAAAGAGAGTATTACTAATAAGAGAGCAAGAGACACAGAGGAAAGAGACTTAGACACAGAGCAAGAGACAGTAAGATGGAGTGTAATCTCCTATATTGGATTTTTTTAAGAGCCCTGAGGATGTTATTGAATAATTAATTTCATGAGCAAACTAGCTATTATAAGAGTTGTTGACCTAAGAAATCCTCAGAAACTATCAGGCAATTTCTGAAAGTGCAGAATACAATATGAATATTTTTAGTACATAGTGTCATTAATAATAATAATGTTGGTGAAGGTATTGATGCCATCAATCTCTAATAAAATTGACCTCATATAAAGGATAACTTTCAGATTAGGATTATTGACCAGGTTAAAAAAAAATGAGTAAAATTTACGTACAGTGAATCTTTAGTTTACTCACTTTGCTCAGTATATACACCTATACACCCCTTACCACCAATGAGATATGGAACCATTTCCACCCCTCAGATACTTCCTTTGTTCCCCTTGTTCCCTACCTCTGCCCCACATAGGCAAGTAGTCATCCATTTGATTTGTCGTAATAGATTGCTTTTACCTGTTGTTGGCATTTTTTATTTAATGTAGTATTTTTGAGATTCATTTATATTATTGTGTTTATCCGGGGTGTGGTCCTTTTTATTGCTGAATAGAATTTCATTGTATGAATATCCTGCAATTTGTTTATTAATTCTTATATTTATTAATTCTTATATTTGTTGACCATTTGTGTTGTTTTCTACAAACATTCTTAGACAAATCTTAATGTATCACTTTTTTGTTTTTTGAGTAAATACCACAGAATAGAAATACTGGGTCATAGATTAGATGTATGTTTAACTTTATAGTTCATCAATATGATAGTACTATTTTATACTTTTACCAGCAACGTGTTATTTTAGTTTAAGCTATCTTCAACAGGTTGAATTGGTATTTCATGATTTTAATTTGCATTTCCACTATGACTAAAATGTTGAATATCCTTTTTTATGTTTATTGACCCTTCTTATATCTTCTTTTGTGAAGTATTTCACTCTTTTGCCCATTTTTGATTGGGTTGTCTTTTGTTACTGATTTGTGAGAGATCTTAAAATACTTCAGACATAGTCTTTTGTCAGATTGATGTTTTACAAGTATTTTCTGCCAGTCTATGGATTGTTTCTACATTTTCTTCTTTCTTTTTTTTTAAAGATCGATCTATCTGTCTGTCTGTCTGTCTGTCTGTCTGTCTGTCTGTCTATCTATCTATCTATCTATGTATACGAGAACTGGGGTGTAAGCCAGAGGTGTGGGAGGTGAGAGGATTCACCAGAGAGAGAGTGGGGAGTGGGGCAGGGGTGGGATCGAACTCATGCTCCAGTGGCTGCAGATAGCTTCCTAGTGCTGAGAACCCCATGCGCCACCAGGGAGGCCCCTGTTTCTACATTTTTTTTTTAAAGATTTATTTATTTATACATACAAGCTGGGGTACAGGCCAGAGGCATGGGGCGGCGAGAGGGCTCACCAGAGACAGTGGGGAGCAGATCAGGCAGATCAGAAATACACTGCTGAGGGGAGCATCGGGCGAGGCAGGAGAAGTCTGCCGCACCATGTGGGATTCTCCCTGGCTGGGCTGTCGAACTTGCATCGCCCGCTGCCGACAGCTCCACAGTGCAGCACTCAACCGCTGCACCACTAGGAAGGCCCTGTTTCTACATTTTTCTTAATGGCACCTTTATGAGCAAACTTTTTTTTTTTCCGGTAAAATCCAGTTTGTTGATTTTTTTTAATCTGGTTAGTGCTTTTTGTGTGTTCTCTTGAAATTTTTGCCTACCCCAAGGTTGTAAGAGATTTTCCTGTTTTCTTCTAGAAGTTTTTCATTTTAGCTTTCAGTACATTAGAGGCAGTCAGGCAGGTTTATAGAAAAAGGTGTTTTTAGAGCATGTTGTAATACTTGTTATTTCGTTGTAGATATGTTAGAGAGTTGTGAAATGATCAGGTTGGTTCATTTTTAATTCTGTGTATCTATCCTCCAGTGTCCATTTATGTCTTTAGTTCTGTGTTTGGAGTTTATAGTTAACTTATTTAAATTTTTCTACAATTTTCATTTCTAGGCTTCATAGAGCCCAGTGTGCAATTAAACAGACTCAGGTAACTGTTCAGAAAATTGGAAAGGAAATTGAAGAAAAACTAAGACTCACATCTACAAGCAATGAGCTGGTAGGTTTTATATATTTACTTGTATAATTAAACGTCTTGATTTCTAAAGGTAATCATTATATTCTTGGATTGCTTTTTTCCCCAAAAAACTTTGTTTTTTCTTCTTTAACCTGAAATGTTTCACTGAGACTTCTGTTGGCATTTAAATGTTGAAAATAAACTTTCCCATCTGCTAATAATGTAGCATACAAAGTGCCTGCCTTATTCCGCTGGATGAAACTTTAGATTACATGTAATTACTTAGAAGATAATTAAAAGCTATTTTATTAATGTCCTGTAAATGTGAACTCTGGACATGAACTGTATAGTGAATGAAAAATAGCATAGCTGCCAGAAGAAAAAGAAATAAACTTTAGGGACTAATCTACTTTTAAAAGATGAATTTAAAAATTATTTGGATTAAATTTAATAGGTTGGTTTATGCACAATGTTCTCTTTAGGGAAAGATTCTTTCAATGATCCATTTCCAAAAAAATAGAAATTTCAATCCAAAATGGACAGGTTTAAGATACTGGTATAGTATTGGTTTGCTTTGTACTCTTCCTCATAGAGATAAAGTGTTAATTTTGGAATGAAGAGTCTGTCTTGGTAAGCAGAATAGTGGCTATAAATTATTGATTGAGCTTTTCTCAAATGAAGCCATATGGCTATAAATAGCTTAGATGAAATTTGTGCTCTTAGAGTATAATGCTTAAAAGTCAGATCTTCAAATTAGGTTATACTAAAAGTTTTTTTGTATTTGTACAAACTCTGTGATAGATAGGTAATTTAATAGATGAACTATGAAAAAACAGAAAAGCACACAATTCTTTCTCATGGAATTTGAAATAAATGAATGACAATATACTCAAACTATATAAAATTTGCTGATTCTGACTTTTAAATGGCAATTTCATATAATTTTACCTGATATACAAAATGGTGCTATACCTGGCACATAGCAGGCATATAAAACATGGTAGCTGCAATAACTATAGTAGTATTACACATAGAACTTTTCTTGCCCATGGAAAATCTTCCATTTTAGAGAAGTTTTTAACCCACCTCTTGTTGTAACTTAGGCTCAGTAAAGGACCAAATTCCAGACCACAAATACATTGGAGGAGGGGAAAAAACAGCTAATTTGAATCCTTTCTGTAGTGTACAAAAATGCCACATTTTTGGAATCTTTGTCTGGGGAGACATTGCCAAGTTTTATTTTTCTTATGTCCCTCTCCCAAGGCAAGACTGGGAAATTACTTATTTCATTAAATGACAGCATATGCTTTGTCTCAGTATGGAAAAGTGTATATTTAATCCTATTTTTCTAAAATATAAGTGGTGACACATAGAACAAGGTGATAGAATGTAGGAGTTTAAAGAGGTCAGGTTCAGAGGTTCACTGTGTGTTTTTATGCTGCCTACTCAACACAGAAGAAAATCATTGGCTGTTTGAACTGAAAGTGAACCTAGAAATCATGTAGTTTCTTCATAATGATACTTAAAACCATACCCTCCTCAGTGCGTTCTGTCTCCTTCCCTGCTTTATTTTTCTCTGTAGTATTTATTAACCCTTTTATATGGTGTATACTTTGCATATGTATTTTGTCAGTCTCTTTAAACTCTGTGGGGGTGTTGGGGGGGGCAATTTTTGTCTTTTTTTACACTGCTGTGTATTCCAGTGTCTAGAATAAACATTTGACACATAATAGGTGCTCAATAAACACTTGTTGAGTTTAAGGATGAATTAGCATAATTTCCTCTTATAAAAAGATGGAAAAATAAGGCCTCTTATAAAAAGATGGAAAAATAAGGCCTCAAAAAAGGAAACAACTTTCCATTAATAATTTCTTAAACAGAGATAGAAATTTTGGTTTGTCTCCTCTCAGTGACTAATGTTTGTACTTTTTTTTTTAAGATTTTTTTTTTAATTTATGCATACAAGCTGGGGTGCAGGCCAGAGGTGTGGGGCGGTGAGAGGGTTCACCAGAGACAGAGTGGGGAGCAGAACAGGCAGATCAACCGAAATACACTGCTGAGGGGAGCAGCAGGAGAGGCAGGAGGTCTGTCGCACCATGTGGAAATCTCCCCGGCCGGGCATCGAACTCACACCCCAGCTGCCGACAGTTCAACAGCATGGTGCTTAACCCATTGAGCCACCAGAGGAGGCCCTGTTTGTACTTCTGACTTATTTACTTTGTTACCTGTAACAAATTGGAAACCTTTATTATTATCTTTTCCCCCTTGTTCCCTTTCCAAATGATGCAAAGTCATCAGACACCAACCAAAGCATTTTCAGAGGGTAAGAATTAATTTTAATTTTAGCCTAAGTAAAAATACAGTAAGAGGACATATTTGATACTGAATGAAATTGGGTTACCTCTTAAGACCAAATATAATTAACTCTTATAAGAAATTGCATTCCTACTTAATGACTTTGAAAGATCTGGAATCCTTTCATGTTACAGCAGTTCCAACAAACATGTTTTTGGCATTCATTATTTTTTTAATGACTTTTCTGCTGTTGTCATATGGGTGTTTTTGCTTATGTGTTTTGGATTTTGTCAAAGGCTTTTCCTTTGTCTATCGAAACAATTACATGTTTTTCTCTTTTCTTGTATTGTGATAATAAAATATAAGTGATTGATTTTTTAATATTAATCCAACTTTGTATTCCTGGGGAAATTGCCTCTTGTTCATGATCAGTTAGTCTTTTTATGTATTTTATTAGATTTGATTTGCTAAAAAACTTAAAGGAACTTGGCACCTTTATTCATGGGTCTGTTAATTTGTTTTCTTGTAATCTCTTTGTCTGGGTAGCATTTGTGGCAAACAATGGGTTGAGAAATGTTTCCTCTTCTGTTTTCTGGAAAAAGAATATATCTAGAACTGGAATTGTTTCTTGAATGTTTGATAGAATTTACCAATGAAGTTTTCTGGACCTGAAGTTTTCTTTGTGAATTTTGAAGTAGGAGTTCAATGAAATTATTGATTGAGCTTTGGTAACTTAGGTATTTCAAGGATTTGTCCATTTTATTTAAGAGGCCAGTCTTTTAAATTTTAACAATTCTAATAGATACTAATGTTTTCTTATTTTGGTTTATGCTTGCATTTCTATGATGAAGATTTTTTATCTTTATTAGTCACTTGTATGTCTTTAACTTGGTATCCTGTACATATAAATTACGATAAGTCCTTATAATGTAATTCAGTGCCACACGTCGTTAAAATTTCTAAGAACAATTGTCCGAGAGAGACTATCAAAGGAAAGAGATTATAAAATAGCACATGTAATAGCATCCCATTTAGTTACTCAAATATTAACAGTTACAGAGAGATAAAGATAAATACATAGAATATTTAAACCCATCAGCCAGCCAGCCTATCATTCCAGAAATATATAAAATTGCTATCGATTGCGGTGTGCTATGAATGTGGGTTTCACTTCATTCCTTACATCTTTGTGGACTTTGAGTTAAGTGTTACATCTATAAGTTGAAAAAAAATTGTTTAATTAAACATTAAATAATAACATTTAAATAATTTTGCCCATTAAAATATAATATATTCTTTAAATTTATGGAAAACTTGCAAAGATAATTCAGTTTCCGTATACCTTTCATCCAATTGTTTTCCCCTAGTGTGAACTTTTTAATGACCACGTTACATTTGACATGAGACATGCTATATCAGAAACCACAAAATTAGCATTGACCTATTACTGTTAAATGGACTTTATTCAGTTTTCACTAGTATAGCCACTAATGTCTTTTTTAAAAAATAAAACAAACTTTTAATTTTACAACAGTTTTAGGTTTATAGAATTATTACAAAGTTCAAACAGAGAGTGACTGCATATCCTACTTCCAGTTTCTCCCATTATTGACTAGGATCTTACCTGATATGGTATATTTGTCACAATTAGTGAATCTGTGTTGCTAAATCATCGTTAGCCAAAGTCCATCCTTTATTCAGATTTCTTTAGTTTTGCTAATGTCCCTTTTCTGTCCCAGGATCACATCCAGGAAACCTTACTACAATTAGTAGTCAAGCTTCCTTAGACTTTTCTTGGTTATGAAAATTTATGTTTTTCATTGTTTTTGATCACTTTGATAATTTGAGGACTGTTAATTGTTTTGTAGAATACTGCTTGATTGTGACTTGTCTGATACTTTATCATGAATAGACTGGGTTCTAAAGTCCTTTTTCCTTCCAGTATCCAGTCCAGTTTATCACATTAGATTTGGTCATCATGTATTCTTAGGTTTCTCTGACCTATGGCAGTTTCTCATTCTTTACTTTAAATCACCATATCTAGACCAGTTCAGTACAGTAGCAGGATACAAAATCAATGCACAAAAATCAGTAGCCTTCCTATATGCAAACACCCAATCTGAAGAAGAAGAAATTAAGAAATCCATCCCCTTCAAAATTGAAACCAAAAAATTCAAATATCTGGGAATAAATCTAACAAAAGACATAAAGGACTTATACAAAGAAAACTACAAAACTCTG
>PVIJ01017050.1:0-30729 GCA_004024925.1 Scalopus aquaticus | reverse complement strand
GGGCAAGAATTATAGTCATAATTAATTTTGTTCACGTGTTGAAATCCCGCCCCCCCCCCCAGGTTTGATTGTATTTGGAGTTCAGGACGTCCAAGGCGGAATTAAGGTACAGGGCGTGTATAGGGATGGCCCGAACCCCACGTGACGGTGCCCCTGTCAGAAGAGGCCAGGACACGGCAGAGGGACGACCACGTGAGGACACAGGAGGCTGCGCCACCAGCCAACCAGAGCCCGAGTCGGGAGGGCAGCCCCGCCTGCAGCTGGATCTGGGGCTTCTGGCCTCGAGATGGGCAAAGGTAACCCCATTGTTCAAGCCACCCAGTGTCCCCCACATACACACATACCCTCCCAAACTTGGTGCTTTATACTCATCCTGATTACTTAAAAAGTCAAGTTTTGTCTGTGTGTGCAATAAGCAGGGGCTTTATGACCAAAAGAACCAGGTGGGGATGGTGCAGCATAATGAACACGCTCGGGCCTTCGCGCCGCGGCCTCAGGGGCAGTCACCCGTGGCCCTGAATGCGGGCGCTTGGGAGCATGGCTCGGGCACACGCGCCTGATGATGGCCCCCGGAGCACGGTGTGGCGTGCGTGAGTGGGCGCACCTGGGCGGGAGGCGGAGCCTATAGGGGCGCGACCCCGGAGGACCCCGAGGGGCAGAGAAGACAGCAGAACGGCTGCGGGAGCACAGGACAGCCCTGAGAGACTAAAGATCAGCCGGGGCTGGGAGGGCCCCCCGCCTGCCCTGCACCTGGCTGCCTCACTGCAAACTGCGCGGAAGGATCATTAAAAGCCTAAAAAAGCCGCGGAGGGCCCAGGACTCTCGTTTGCCGTGTGCCGGGGTCACAGAGAGCCCGCTCTGCGCTTGCCTGCTCCGCAGAAGGCTAATACGGAGCGGCTGAAAATTGAAATCGCCTTACTGAGAATAAACATTGACTAGCGATGTCAAGAAAGCAGGCTGCCACCTTTAATGTTTTAATAAGGCAGGAGCTACCCTAGGGCCGCCCTCAGCGGGTGAGTCTTCACGTTAATATACCATTAACATTAAAAAAATTAGAATGACTCCATCAAGAAAATTCAGCAAACTAATAAAAAGAGCCGGCACCTTTATAAAGTGCACGTAAAAAGTCTGCGTCATGTGAAAAATATTTTCCTAAGTGGAAAAGGCTCAGCTGGCAGTGCGGGAGCCCAGGAACGGCCCATAAACCCTCGCCAGGCTCTACCACTAGGTGGAGACAGTGAGCACCGAGCGAAGCGCGTAAGTGTTCTCTTTTGCAAACAGCCGGGCCTGGGTTATTATTTACCCCAAGTAGCCTGTCATCACTTTCTGATTCCTTGTTGTACACTAGGAACTTCTCTTAACTCCCTCCTGACCCCCAAATCATGCCAATAGGATGCACTGGGTTATAATCTGCAGGCACGTTGGTTAGCACCCCAAATCAGCAGGTGGAAGGCACTCCGAAACTACTTTTCAAGACTTGTTTTTAAAATCCATTTTATGTAGGATGTCATTTGCTGGATGCAGTATTTAATAGAATGGTACCGCTTAGTAGTTAAACATGCTGTATCTTAATTGCTAATAACATCCAAAAAAAGAAACGGCTTGTTAAATCTTGTGAAGAGGAGACGCCCTTCTCCAGTGTGAAAACAGTGAAGGCAAACTGGTTCTGAGAACCTCGAGACCTCCAGGCCAACTGGGAAGGCCCCAAATTTAACTGTGACCCAGATTTGGTCTGAGCAAGACCAGAAGGTTCTGAGTGGAAGCCAGGTTTACGCTCTGATTCCTCCAGGTCACCCAAGTGCCTTTATTTGTGAGGTACGTGGGTGGGACTTAGTGAGGCTGCAGCCACCTGTTGGGGTGAGGGGCGCAGGTGGGTCCGCAGACAGGGAGCCCCGCGACTCCCAGGTGCCCAGCACGGAAAGCTCGCCAGCTTCTGCTAAGTGCCAGGCCTTGCAGATTCTTCTGGAGCTGCCTCAGGTTTCCAACTCCACTTGGCTCTTGCGAGGTTGTAGCGAGAGAGAGGCCACTGGCCTCTGATTCCATCTTTTGAATAGTGTGGACAAGGTCACGGCCTGATGCTGGTCTGCAGCAGAAAAAGACACCACGTTGTAACAGAAGCTGAGGTTTTGCTCTCAAAAGGTAAACTGTGGGGCCTCCCTGGTGGCCTAGGGGTGAAGTCTCAGCACTATCACCGCTGCGGCCTGAGTTTGATCCTGGCCAGGGACCTGACCCACATGGTGCAGCAGACCTCTCCTGCCTCGCCCGCTGCTCCCCTCAGCAGTGGATTTCAGTAGATCTGCCTGTTCTGCTCCCTACTCTGTCTCTGGGGAGTCCTCTCATCCCCCACCCCCACACCTCTGGCCTACACCCCAGCTCTTCTATGCAAAAAAAAAAAAAAAAAAAAAAAAAAGGCCTCCCTGGTGGTGCAGCGGTTGAGCGCTGCACTGTGGAGCTGTCAGCAGCCCGCGATGCGAGTTCAATGCCCAGCCGGGGAGAATCCCACATGGTGCGGCAGACCACTCCTGCCTCGCCCGCTGCTCCCCTCAGCAGTGTATTTCTGATCTGCCTGTTCTGCTCCCCGCTCTGTCTCTGGTGAACCCTCTCGCCGCCCCACACCTCTGGCCTGTACCCCAGCTTGTATGCATAAATAAATAAATCTTTGAAAAAAAAAGGTATAGAAAAAAGCTAAGCTGGGCTTCCGGGTAAAGGCGAGGACGTTCTCACGTACTGAGTCACCGAGGTGCTGTGTGACTGCTTCTCCTGGCGAGTGTGGCCCAGCTGCATGGTGGGGAGTGTGGTCTCCAGGGAGTGGCCGCAGCCCCCCTGAGCGGCAGGTGCCTCTGGCCACGTCCACCCCCCTCGGACCCACATGCTCCCTACGGTGCCTGTGTTCATTATTCTGGAATAATGTTCCAGATGAAAGAATATATTTAAGACACTGTTATGTGACTCAGTCTCCCCAAAATGCTCAGGTCGGCTTTTTCCTAGCTGTCCAGAGTAGGCTCCTTCCGGCACTGACCTCTGCACGTGGAACTAAGGGCCCTCGAGGCACATGGGCAGAGAAACTGCTCTCACAGCTGCAAAGCATGCTGGCTCCTCAGGCAGCCCATGGAGACGCCCCCGGGTGGGTCCGGCCCTAGGAAGTCATCCCCTGCCTCATGCCGGGCCCCTCCGCTCTGGACACCGGGCCCATCCGGTTCCTTAGCCCAGGCTACAAACCCCCAGTTTGTCCCATTTATTTTAGAATTTACAGCCATGTCAGTTCCCCTGTGTGTGTAACTAAATGTGGTCCTTCCTCCTCCTCCTATCTGCCCATGTCCACTTGTTCGCTCAGCCAGCCCAGGGAGCACCTGGGAGGGGACTGTCCCCCTGCTCCCCATCCTTCGTGGGGCAGCCACAGACTCAAGCTTTCCTCCAGCGTCCGGCCTTTTGCTGTACTCACGGGCTGGTCTGAACATTTTTTTTTTTTAAAGATTTTATTTTATTTATACATACAAGCTGGGGTACAGGCCAGAGGCGTGGGGCAGCGAGAGGGTTCACCAGAGACAGAGCGGGGAGCAGAACAGGCAGATCAGAAATACACTGCTGAGGGGAGCAGCGGATGAGGCAGGAGAGGGCTGCCCCACCATGTGGGAATCTCCCCGGCCGGGCATCGAACTCGCGTCGCCGCTGCCGACAGCTCCACAGCGCAGCGCTCAACCACTGCGCCACCGGGGAGGCCCGGTCTGAACATTTCTATATGGGAAAGGGGCGGCTCCCACCAGCGGCCACCCCCGTAACAGGCGGGAGCGGAGGGCGGCAGCTCGGAGCCACATAAACCACTGGCCGATGTGGTCTGGTCCAGCGAGCGAGCCCCGGGCTCCGGCCCTTGTCTTCAGTGGCCCCACATGCTCACTGTGGGCTCCCGGGCCTGCCCCCTCTCTCGGGGCTGGCCAGACAGTGGTCAAAAAAGACCCCCGCAGTCTCCTGCCCGCCTGCGACAGTGCAGCTGTGTCTCTCCCTGCGCAAAGCCGCAGCGGTTCTCTGCCCGCCTGTGACTAGGCAGGTGCCTCTTTTTTCCTTTCTCTTTTTCCTAATCAACCTTTTTTTTTTTTTAGAATTATTTATGCATACAAGCTGGGGTACAGGCCAGAGACGTGGGGCGGGGAGAAGGTTCACCAGAGACAGAGTGGGGAACAGAACAGGTGGATCCACTGAAACACACTGCTGAGGGGAGCAGCGGGCGAGGCAGCAGAGGTCTGCCCCGCCCTGTGGGAATCTTCCCTGCCGGGAGTCGAACTTGCGTCACTGCTGCCGACAGCTCCACAGCGCAGCGCTTAACGGCTGTGCCACCAGGGAGGCCCAACCTGTTCTTTTAAATTGTTAAAAAAAAAAAAAAAAAAAAGGCCAGCCAGGGCCCTGTCCTTGGGCGGGCACAGGCCACACAACTGAAGTGTGGGGATGATGGCAGGTCGCTGCCTCGCCACCGGATGGTGAGGCAGCGGCAGCAGGCTGCAATGTTCTCAGAGATGTGAGCCAGTGGTCACAGGGGTGGAGAGTGTGCCCGTGGCGGTGGGAGGGAGGCAGGAGAGGAGCTGGGGGAGCAGAGGCGGAGAGTCTCCTGCGCCCTGACCCCCAGGCCCTGACCCCTGCACTGGGGCTGGGCGAGGCCCCTCTCCAGGGCAGGAGGTCTGTGGCTTCTGCCTCCTGCCTGAACGGTCTGCGAACACCTGCGATGGGGCTCCGGGAGTTTCCCGACCTGCCCTGGGGGCAGGGGGTGCCGCTGGGAGCCGAGTGAAGGAGGGTCCGGTCCATCCCAGGGGAGCAGGGCCTCCCCCTCTCTCCCGCTGCCCGTCCACTGGCTCTCCAAAGTGCCCGTTCAGAAATGATCAACAGACATTTGGTTTTATTGCAGCTTAAGGACTAGCTGGAGAGACGGTTCCGGGGTGACACCCGGTTCCAAAGTCCTGCCGACAGCCTTTGATGTGGCCGAACAGCAGCAGGCCTGTGGCAGCCTGGGCCGGCACTGGCGAGCTAGTTGTTGGCTCCCCGTGGACAAACACCTGGGCGGGAGGGGGGGGGCGGGTTCCCTCTTCCAGATGCGGCGGCTCCTGAAAGTGCCGGGCCTCTTCTGCCGCCTACTTGGCCACGTAAGCATGAGGGGCAGGTCCCCCACCCCCACCCCCCCACCCCCGCCGTGGGGGGGGGTGCAGTGCCGAGCCTGTCAATCACCGTCCAGCGGGGGCCCTGCCTGTGCAGCCCCGTCCTCCTCGGCCAGTCCCGGCCAGTCCCTGCAGTGCGAGGCCCCGGGGCTGGGCATTCGGCAGCCCTCTCTAAGGGGCGAGATCCAAGTACCGAGGCCTAAAATTTCTGGCTGGCAGAGGGCTCAGGAGCATCCACAGCTCTTTGGCCACTGTTCCTGCCGCAGAGCGGGGTACAGCCAGAGGGGACCCGTTTCCCCCGGTTCTGCCTAAAGAGGAAGTCACGGTGGGGTCTGCTCCTGGCTGGGGAGAAGCGTTTGTACCCCGGACGGCAAGTGACAGAGGCCTGCAGGCCTCGTTTAAGGGCAGAGCCGGCCCTCCCAGATGGACCTGCGCTCCATCTCCCCTCAGAGGGTCCCCGTGGGACGCAGTGATGGAGTGACTGGAGGCGGTGGCCAGCCAAGGGCAACAGGCGCCCAGCACGTCGCGGCTGGGCCTGCACTTGGCACTTTGGACACGCACACAAACACACCACACACGCCGCACACACCACACACATGCATACCGTACACACCACACACACACACCATACACTGTATCCACACACCATATCCACACACCACACACACGCATACCGTACACACCACACACACACACCATACACAGCACCCCCCACCACACACACACTTTAATGGTGAGGGGCAAGGCGGGGCTCCTCTGTGCTGCTATCCAGACGTGAGTCCTCGGCACGTTCCTTAACGTGAGTCTCGAAGATGTTTCATTTGTAAAATGAGAACCAGGAGAGGATGTCCGGGGTGTTGGGGGGCAACTGAGATCTGCAGGTGAAGCGTTTATCACCACGTCTGACACAAGAAACAGCAGCTGGCCCACTAGGCACGCAGCTGGAGGCTGGAGAGGTTCCTGGGGCGCCGGCGCCGGGAACATCATCCCCTTACATTCCCCAAATGCGGCGGCCGTCTTTTCGGAGCCCTCAAGCTACACGATCTGACAAAGATTTTTTTTTTCACATTTGTGAATGATCTGAAACGTGTATTTAATCTGATAATGCAAAACCTGACTGCAAAAGGCAGAATAAGATCTGAGCAAACAGACACAAACCTTAAATCTCCTCACTGGATTTTAAAAAAACCAACGAGAAATTCCAAAGTTCACAGGGACGAATCAATGAGCGAGTCTCGTCAAGGAAGTTCTGGAAAACAAAGAATCCATGTGGAGGGGCAGCCGTTTACTACTAGGTATTAAAACTTATTTTCTGTGATAAAACAACAAACCTAAAACACAAATTGGGGGTTGGGGGGCAGGTTGTGAACATAGCAACAAAGGCAGAAACCATCAAAGGCTTTCCTTCAAGAGGAGTGCCCCCCCTCAGTGTGAAATAAAACAACACCCAACTTGGCAAACAGACAAACAGAAAAGGGGGCCAAGAAAATAAGCAAATTCACTGAAAAGAACATACAAATGGGCAGTGAATAAAGAGCTGGGAGAACAAGCCAGCTAACCAGAAATTCGAGAAACAGCAACCCCAGCAACGAGAAATAACCACGTTATATTTAATTAAAGTAGCCCTGCGTTGTCAGGGACATGGAGAACCCACACCTCTCAAGGGAACACTAACAAATATTTCTGGAAGATAACACAGAAAACATTTAAAAATATACTCTGCCTTTGACCTACTGGTTCCCTGCTTGGAGACATTTAAAATCAGACACGGTGCAATAAAAGATGATTCAATAATGATACAAAATTATGACATTGGGGCAAGAGAAGGAAAGAAGAGTTTGTTATCTCTGTCAGTTGTCTGGTCCTGCCAGAATCCTGCCAGGGGCGGGATTTATAAGCAAAAAATATAAGCAATCTATGTCTACATTCAGGCTGCCATTGAGAATCATCTTACAATAGAATAAAAAGCGGGAGAAAAGCCACAACATTGCCAAGTGGAGAGGGCAGAACACATTCGTAAGACTCGTCCTAGTTGCGCCAGGCGCATGGAGAAGCACAGAAAAAACCGCCGAGACGACAGACCAAAACGCTTCAGTAATTGACTAGGAGGTAAAAAGCAGGGTTTTTATAATCTTTCTTATCTATGCAACAGATTTTAAAAGTGTTTTAAAAGTAACAGTACAGTTAAAAATTGTCTTTGTTGAAAAGCATAAAATACAAGAAATCGCACTAGCCTCTGGACCATGGGGAGGTTTTGTTGGGAGAGTCGGGGCCACCTGCTAGCGGGTGAGTCACTGGCGCAGGCTGGCACCTGCCTCCGCGCTCTCCAGGGGCGGCTCGCCCAGGGCGGCGGCCAAGAGCCACAGCGCCCCGCGCCCCGGGAAGCCGGGGCGCACGCTCGGGTCTCGTTCTGGGGGGGACGCGTTCCCTTGCCAAAGTTCACGCCATCGGGCCTTTTCTTTCTCCGCTTTCGAACAAACCGGAGGCCAGACTTTGGGCTCCGCCTGTGCTCGGACCCCCGCGGCACTTAGGGACCCCGGCGCCCCCGAAGGTCCAGGGGAGCGGCGGCGACCGCGGGGGAGTGGAGGGGACGTCTCGGGGCGGGGCGCCCCCTTGGGCTAGCGGGAAGCCCGTCAGGATCGGCGAGGCCGGGGCGAGCCGAGTGACCGCAGTCTGGCCACGCGGTCGCCCAGGGACGCGCGTCCTCGGTCGGGACAAAGGGTCGGGAAACTTGAGCCGGGCCGTCCCGGAAAACCCGAGCTGCGGTCGCCGTGGCAACGGAGTCGGGCCCGCCGCGGCCCCCGGCCCCGCCCGGCCCGCGAGGGGGCGCTGGGGGGCGGGGGCGACGGGCCCGCGCGGCCGCCCGGCGGCGCCCCGCCCGGCCCCGCCCGCCCTCCGGCCGCGGCCGCCGGCCGGAGCCCGGGACTGACCCTCGGCAGCTCCTGTAGTCACGTGGCGCTGGGAACGCGGGGGGGCGGGCGGGCCTGGCGGTGGTGAACTCGAACCTGCCGCTGTCGCCGCGCCGGGGTGGGGAGCGCGGCCGCCGGCGCCGCGTTCCGGCCTCATGGACGCGCCACGCGCCTCCGCTCAGCCCGCCGGAGAGGTTCGTCCCGGGCCGTGGCGGGGGCCCCGCGGGCGCGGCGGGGGCGCCCTACCTGCGGGCGCGTGACTGTGCGCGGCGCGGGGGGGCATGGCTGGACCCGAGTGGGGGGCGAGCGCGCGCACCTGCGCACGGGCGCTGCGAGCGGGAGCGGCGCGGGGACCCGTAGGGCCCACGGGGGTAGCGCGGAGCCGGTGTCGGCGTGGGCCGGGGGCCACGCGCGGACGCCCCAGGGGGTGTGGGGTCTCCGCAGTCCCTGGCCAGTTCGGGATGCGCCAGGGGGTCGGACCCGGGTCCTGGTCACCCGAACCCGCCCGCGCTGCCCCTGGGGAACCGGGCCTGGAATTCCTGTCGGGAGGCGGGTGGGGGAAGGGGAGCCGGCCGGGATTCCGGAGTTCCTGCCCTAGGCCGGCCTTGGGTCACCAGCATGGAGAATTCGTGCGGTGACCTTACCCCGGGAGGAAGTGACCCCCCAACGCGGCGTGTACTTCCTCGTGGAAGGGGGCGCGTTCATCTATTAATCCAGTATCCATTAAGGTCACTGCCAGGCAGGCGGGGTGCGGGGCTTGGGTGGGGGAGGGGTGGTGGCTGGCGAGGACACAAAGATGACGCCCGAGGGTCCCGAGCCTCACGCGTGTTTTCTCCCCCTCCCCGCAGGTAAGGCTGGCCTCTCCGCACCCGGAGGTCTGAGCTCTGCCATGGGGGTAGGGGTGTCTTTACTGCTGCAGTTTTCCCTGACATCTGGGGGCTACCAGAGTGTGGGCCGGAGCAGGCGCTGCAGCCGCGGAAGTATCCCCAGGAACACCCCCAGGAGGAGCTGGAAAAAGCCTCATCTCCAGCTCTGCAGCCTCCAGGGTAGAGTCCGGCCTTCTTTGTTGGGCTCCCAAACCATTTGCAGCCTGGGACTGCTCCATCCTGGCCTGGGAAGGCGCCCGAGGGTCAGGCTTGGGTCTGCTGTGGCCCTGCCAGAGCGAGAGCGAGAGCCAGGTCTCTGCGCCGCCGCCCTGGGGCGCTCCTGGAGGACCTCTCAGCTCAGGGGCAGCCAGTGAAGGTGCCTCGGGAGTCGCCGCCACCACCTCCTGCACGGTGGGGGCTCCCTGTGCTGCTCCTGCGGGAGCTGATGTGGGGCAGCCCCCGGCAGGATCCGGGCAGGACCAGGCAGGGGACAGAGATAACAATCTCTTCTTTCCACTCCTCTTGCCCCAGTAATCCCTGGGGGGGGGCCAGGGACGCACCCCCTCCCCGGCCCCCAGGCGGCAGGTGTGGGTGTTCCTTGGATCCAGGAGGCTCCTTCCTGCAGTGAACTGATCACGTGTGTGGGTGGAGGAGGGCAGGCGGGCAGCGGGCAGAGTGTGGGCGCCGTCTGGACAGGTGGCGGCCCAGCATTAATCTTGGCTGGGGGCTGCGCCCAGCGTCCGCCCTGCCCTGCAGAAAGGCTGTTCTCACAGGCTCTCCAGGCTTCTACCGAGAGACAGGTCAGGGAGGCCAGAAGGGCCTCCCGTGATGAGATCAGATTAGAGAAGAGCTGGGAGAGGAGCGGGTGACGGCAGGGAGGGCCGTGCACGTCCTCCACGGGCCAGGTGCTTTAGCCGAGAGAAGGTGCCTGGGAGTTGGGAAGGCCAGTCCCCCTTCTGCTGTTGGTGTCTGGTGTCCCCTCGGGCAAGTCCTGTGCCTTTTTGTGCCTTATCTGTCAGGCACAGAGCTTCAGTCTGTGGCAGCCTCAGGTGTGGCAGCTTCAGGCGTGGCAGCCTCGGGTGTGGCGGCAGGAAATACAAACAGGTAGGGGCCAGGGCAGGCCCTGGGGACAGTGCCGCCACCTCGGGAGGCTTCCTGGTGCATCCTGAGACTGGAGTGTTCTTGCAGCCAGCTCTGCAGTGTGTACTCCGGGCCAGACTCGGAGCAGCTGCCAGAGCGGGCGCCAGGACGCCGCCGAGGCCTCCCTTCTCTAGTTTCCAACCTCGGCAGCCTGAGGACAGGTACATTTGCCGTTGTGGCCAGAGCCCAGGGCTGGAGTCAGACAGCGTGCACGGAGGCGCAGGCGAGGTTGAGGCCCACGGGCTCTGGGAGTCCTGCCTGGGGTGGGCAGCGGGTTGGGGGGCTGGGGGGCAGGGTAAGTGGATCTCGGGAGTGACGGTGCTTTTCCGCCCCCCCAGAGGAAGAACGAATGCTGGAACGGCGCTGCAGGGACCCCCTCACCATGGGTCCCGCCCAGCCCCGGCCCCTCTCAGGGCCTTCCCAGGTGTCGCCCCAGGCCCTGGAGAAGGAGCCCGGCGGGCTGAGGTTCCCCGGCACTCCTGTGGCCCAGGCGGACAGCCAGGCCCGGGGCAGGGCCCATCGCTGCGTCCACTGTCGGAGGCGCTTCCCCGGCTGGGTGGCCCTGTGGCTTCACACCCGGCGCTGCCAGGCCCGGCTGCCCCTGCCCTGTGCTGAATGTGGCAGGCGCTTCCGACACGCCCCCTTCTTGGCGCTGCACCGCCAGGTCCACGCTGCAGCCACCCCAGACCTGGGCTTCGCCTGCCACCTCTGCCGCCAGAGCTTCCGGAGCTGGGTGGCCCTGGTTCTGCACCTGCGGGCGCACTCGGCCGCCAAGAGGCCCCAGGCCTGTCCGGAGTGCGAGAGACGCTTCTGGCGGCGCAAGCAGCTTCGCGCTCACTTGCGGCGCTGCCATCCCCCGGCCCCCGAGGTTCGGCCCTTCATCTGCGGCAACTGTGGTCGCAGCTTTGCGCAGTGGGACCAGCTGGTGGCTCACAAGCGGGTTCACGTCGCCGAGGCTCTGGAGGAGGCGGCTGCTAAGGCTCTGGGCCCCCGACCGCGCGGCCGGCCGGCGGTGACCGCCCCCCGGCCGGGTGGGGACGCCGTGGACCGCCCTTTCCAGTGCGCCTGCTGCGGCAAGCGCTTCCGCCACAAACCCAACCTGATCGCCCACCGGCGCGTGCACACGGGCGAGCGGCCCCACCAGTGCCCCGAGTGCGGCAAGCGCTTCACCAACAAGCCCTACCTGACCTCGCACCGGCGCATCCACACCGGCGAGAAGCCCTACCCGTGCACGGAGTGCGGCCGCCGCTTCCGCCACAAACCCAACCTCCTGTCCCACAGCAAGATCCACAAGCGGTCCGAGGGCGCGGCCCAGGGCGCCCAGGGCTTGGGGAGCCCCCAGCTGCCAGCCGGGCCTCCGGAGCCCGCCTCCGAGCCCACGTCCGAGGCCCCGCTGAGACCCACCCCGGAGCCGGCCCCGGCACCCCGGCCGGACGTCCCCGGGGAGTCCCCGCGGGACCAGGCCGAGGCGCCCCCAGCTCTCTACAGCTGCGAGGACTGCGGCCGCAGCTTCCGGCTGGAGCGCTTCCTGCGCGCCCACCAGCGGCAGCACACCGGGGAGCGGCCCTTCACCTGCTCCGAGTGCGGGAAGAACTTCGGCAAGAAGACGCACCTGGTGGCGCACTCGCGCGTGCACTCGGGGGAGCGGCCCTTCGCCTGCGAGGAGTGTGGGCGCCGCTTCTCGCAGGGCAGCCACCTGGCGGCGCACCGGCGCGACCACGCGCCCGAGCGGCCCTTCGTCTGCCCGGACTGCGGCAAGGCCTTCCGCCACAAGCCCTACCTGGCCGCGCACCGGCGCATCCACACCGGCGAGAAGCCCTACGTGTGCCCCGACTGCGGCAAGGCCTTCAGCCAGAAGTCCAACCTGGTGTCCCACCGGCGCATCCACACAGGCGAGCGCCCCTACGCCTGCCCCGACTGCGACCGCAGCTTCAGCCAGAAGTCCAACCTCATCACCCACCGCAAGAGCCACATCCGGGACGGCGCCTTCTGCTGCGCCATCTGTGGCCAGACCTTCGATGACGAGGACAAGCTTCTGGCCCATCAGAAGAAGCACGACGTCTGAGAGGGCCTGCTGCCCGCACCAGTGGGAGCGCGGCCTTGGCCGTGGGGGTCTGCGCGGCCGCGGTGGTGGCCAGGGCTGGGGACTCTGAAGGGCTGGGAGAGGCATAGAGCAAGCGCCGTGTTAGAGAGGGAGGTCAGCCCTGAGGGCTAGGGCACCCGCCTGGAGAGCACAGGGACCCCAGCCTCCAGCTGTGCTTGCTGTGGTCCATCTTGGAAAAGTAGCCGTAGGACGTCTGCCCCCCACTAAGCCCTGCTGCCCAAGGAGCGCCGGTGGGCAGGACGACCCTCCTCTGTTGTGACTGCCTTAACGCCCTGTCTTGCGCGCGTGCTCCTTCAGCCTGGTCTGGGAAGCCGGCGAGGGGTCTCGTTGAGTGGAGCCAGCACCTGGGAGAGCCTGCTGCCTCGTTAGCAACCCCTGGGCCTCTCCAGCTTGGGCAGGAAGCCGCTGCTCCTCTCGCCTGTCCCTCCTTTCTGCTCGCTCGGGCTCCTGGGCTGAGACCCATCTCCTGCTGGAGCCCTGCTCACAACCGCTCCCCAAGATCAGCCCCCCCAAGGCGCTGGCTCTCAGGTCTGGCTCATCCACCCCTCAGTGATTAGAGCCCGTGACCTTCAGCAGCCCCGTCAGGCTTCTGTCTGAACACCCCGACCCTCGCTCCTCCCAGAACTCGCCCTGTGGTGGAGAGGAGGGTCAGTGTAGGGGAGACATGGGGTGTTTCCGTCTCAACATTTTTAGCGCTCAGATGTCCAGCCTCTGCTTGAACGCTTAGGTGACAGGGGGTCCGCACCTCCCAAGGCCCTGGTTCTACTGTAGGATCATTCTAATTGTTAGAAATTCTTCCTTATAATGAATGAAATCTGCTTTCCTATGATTTCTACCTATAGGGCCTTGTTCTGTTCTCTGGAACTAAATAGAACACCCACTTGCCCTCCTTTTCAAACTAGAGAATAAAGATTGGTTTTAGAACTGGTGGCTAAGAAGTGTTCCTTACTCCCGGGGAGCTGTGGGGGTTGAGGGCAAGCAGCACGCGGTGCTCCTAGCTGGGGGGACTTGCTGACGGCCTAGGTACCCTGATTTCAGCTCCTCTGAACCAACCCTGCCTCCAGTTCTTCCCCATGTGGGGCTAGTTCTCTAGGGGTGCAGCCTTCTGTGGGGGTCAAGTCAGACTTGTCGTGTGCCAGTTGGGACGAAGGGGTCTGACTTGATTCTGTCCTGCAGGGCTCTCGCTGACCGGCCACAGCGCCCGTGGCGCTCCCTAGGACGCTCCCTGGCACTGGCTATCTTCAGACGCGTGTGCGCCTATTTCTGACAGCTGTCAGCAGGCCCTTTTCCTGCCCGTCTCGGTCATTTCTGCAGACCCCTTGCAGCCAGCACAGCATCTGGTGCACCAGTCACCACGTCTGAGTGGTACCTTGCAGAGTGACTGCATTACCTCACGTGGTCCTTGGGTGGCAGGTGCCCTTTTATCAACGAAAACATTTGCTCAAGGTCACGATGGTAATCTCCGGGCTCCGGGCCCTGTGCTCTTGATGGCCCTGAGTTTACTGGGTGACTGGGGTGAGCTGCTGCTGTGGGGGAGGGGAGTGTTGTCTGCTCTGTTGTGATGGGAACTGAGGGTTCACAGAGATCAGACCCACTCCCTACCCCCAAGACTGAAGTCTGGGGAGAAAACATGGACTACACAAATGAGCAGACGGTGGGTGGGGCGCACAGTGTGTAGGCTGGAAGCAGACAGCTTCAAAGCTTCCTATTGGTTTATGGGGTGATGGGGCCACTTAAGAACCTGTGTAGTTGACACAAATTACCTCTCAGAGCCTGGGGTGGTATCTCAAGAAAGCCTCCTTTAAATATACCTCTTGATGGAGCCCAGAGCTTCAGGGAAGTAGGCAGATGTTTGGGGATGCTGGGCAGGGGGCAAAAGACAGGTTTCCTGGCATCTAGGGGGAAGGGTGAGGGGGAAGGAGTCTGACCAGGGACCTGGACTTTGAAAAGCCACCAGTTTTCAAGGGGATGGCCGGTGTGTGGGTCTCCTCTAGTGCTGTGTTGCCCATCTCTTTTGGGCAGTCGTGGCCTTGATGGGGTTGCTAAAGAAAGGATGGAACAAACTTGCCCATGTCGTCTTCCTGGGTCCCTTGGGGGGACCTAGCGGTTCCCGAGTCCTTGCTTAGCACAGCACACGCTGACCACGCCCGGAGGGAGCTGCCCATCTGATCTGGAAAGTCCAGGTCTGCTTTTCTTTTACATTCACAAAAGTATTAAACGACGTGGACGTATTTAGCATTTTGAAAACATGGAAGTCCTTTCTTTCTTCCCCATCGCCCCACGTCTTTTCTCTCTACGCCATGGAAAGGATTTGAGGGCTCCTTCCAGACATTTTTTCCTGTGCATTTGCAAACATTTATGTGCAGCCTCCCCACCCCTGCCCCCTTTGCTTTTTGCTTAATGGAAATAGGTCCGGGCCTCGATTCCTTCCTTCGGCCTTTGCGTCACCCTTGGTCACGCACCTTGGTCAGTCTGGAGGATCTTCCACTCGGCGGGGGCAGAGTGCAGCCCTGAGGGCGAGAGAACTTTCCCACTCTCAGCAGTGACAGATCTGAGACCAGAATCCTGGAGACTCCATGTCCTTGTTGAGCCTCACTGGGTGCTCCAGAAAGGGAAGAGATGAACGAGTCTTTGAAATGCGGATGGCCTCGCGCTGTCTGACCTCATGGGGACTTTGCACTTGGCAGATGCATCCTTAGACAACAGGGCTAACCAGGGGCCTGCAAACCCCAGGAAGATACAGACCTAGGAAAACACTCTTTTCCAGATGAGTAAGCCAAAGTCAGACAGAAAAGTCTCTTGTAAAAACTGCCCACGAAGTTAGTGGTAACACCCATACTCTTGGCTCCCAGATTCATCGGTTAGGAAGGTAAACCGCAGCTGGGCCTGGCTGAGGCTCAGTAGGCAGCTGGGACTGACCCACCAGAAGGCGGCCCACGGGCTGCCTGTGAGTCTGCCAGGGAGTCTCGCACAGGCCCAGCTTCTGTTGTATCAACCTCGGGTCCCAAGGGCGGTTTCTAGGCTGCGATGGCAGAATCCTGCCATTGGGAGCTGTGCCCTCTTTGAGGTGTGAGGTATTCACTGCCTGCAGGAGCGTTTTCTGCCCATCGGGATGGGCAGAGGAGAAAGTGCTCTCTTCCGCGGGTCCCCGGGAACAGGATCTGGCGGTCCAGACCCGGTGGGCGGCTGGGGGAGATGCGTCCCCGTCCGGGCCTCTGGATCAGCGCGCAACGCGCCCTAGGAACGCCGGCACGGCAGGCGCAGTTCCCTCAACTGGCCAGCCTGGGGGTGGACTTAAGGCGCCCTCGGGCTTTCGCACGCGCCCAGAGGCGCGCGGCCGCGCGGGGTGCGGAGGGCGACTGCTCCCCGCGACACGGCGAGATCCTCTCCCTCGAACACCTGGCGACCCGCCGTGCCCAGCGCCGCCACGGGTCACGCGCAGACTCGAGCGCGGCGCCCCCGCGGGGTCGGGCGTCCTGCCCCGGGGCAGGCCTGAGCGGCCCCGGCACCTCCCGCGCGCGTGGGCCGGCGGGGCGGAGTAGCGGGCGAGCCGGGCGCCGTCGGGTCACCCGCTGCACCCCGCCCGCCGCCCCTCTCCCCCTCCGAGCCCGGCCCCGCACCGCTGCCAAAGCGTGCCCGCAGCGCAGGACCCTGCGAGGCCCCGCGGGAGGCGAGGGCAGCCCGCCCACCCCGGCCATTGGCTCTGGAGAACAAAGGAGCCGCCCCGCGGGCTTCCCTGATAGGGCCGTCCGGGTCATCTGAGCGGCGGGGCCAATCAGGCGGCGGGGCGGCCCCAGGGACGGCCAGGCCCGCCCGCCAATCAGGGGCGCGTGCCCGCCCCGCTTGCCCCGGGACTGGCGGGGCCGGGGAGCCCAGTGCCCAAGTCGCCCCGGGGTGGCAGTTCCCGTTAACCTTAGCTACAAAGTCAAGGTATTTATTCCCGTCCCCTCCCTCTGAGTCCCTCTGGATCCGGGCGGGGAGGGGCGTGCGGAGGGACGCGCCGAGCTGTGGGGCCAGCGCCCGGCCCCGCTCCTCCGCCCGTCTCCACCCAGCCTCGGGCTGCAGGCGGCCTCCGCGGCCTCGGGGTCCCCTGAGCCCCCCGCGTCCCGGCTCCCAACTCTCCCTGCTCCCCACAACCCACGGGGCAAAGGACCGGGTGGTGCGCGGGGAGGGGCTGCAGGCGGGGGTCGAGAGCAGCAGGAGGGCTAGTGAGGGACTGGGGAGGGGGTGAGAGACTGGGGAGGGGGCGAGGGTCTCCCGAGGCCCCTGGGGCGCGCTTCGGCCAGAGCGCGGTCCTGAGCCTGTGTCAGTCTCCCCGAAGCACCGAGCTTCTGGAGGGCAGGGAGCCCAGTGGTCACCGCAGAGTGACACGTAGTAGGTGCTTAATAAATGATGAAGTGAGTGGGAATAAAATGGTGCGCCAGAACAATAAGGGGGATGCTCCACAGAAGTTGGAAGTACCGGGGTCCCCTGGAAAGTTCCATTCCAGGAAATGGGCGCAAGAGCCAAGATCTCAGTAGGTGGGGGCTGGGGCTGGGCTCCAGCCCCTGGGTCGTGGAGGGTGCAGAGATGCCGCCCCCGCCAGCTCCTTGGGCAGGATGGAGCCTGCAGTGGGTCCTCTTGGTCAGCGGGGCGGTGTGGGCAAACCACAGAGGCTGGAGACTGGGGTGCCAGGCTCCACTATTCCTGTCCTTTTGAGTCCACGTCTTCATCTGTAAAATGAGGAGATTGAAAGGGTGTGTGTCTTCTTTCAACTCTAAGGTCCCGTGATTCTGGGCTTCTAAGGTGCTTTGGCTTGAAATTTCTTTAAATGTTCCCTTATAAAAATTTTATGAATGGTTTACAGCATGTGGGTGTGGGGAGAGAGAAACCTTCCCTGTCTTAAGAGGTTTATAGTCTTGTGGTGGAGACAGACACATTATTAGACGGTGTGGATGAGGCGGTGCTGGCTTGGGGGGGCGCATAGGCTGAACAGAGAAGGGACCGAGCTGAGCCCAGGGATCCCAAAGCCTTCCTGCCCAGTCACCCGGGTCCAGGCTGGGCAGGGACAAGTGGGTGCGAGTAGCCGAGAGGGGTGTCGGGTGTGCAGCTGTGGGAAGACGGTGAGGTGGGGGAGCCGCATCTCGGGACAGTGGGGTGTGCTGGGGTGTCGGGGTAGGGTGAGCAGAGGCCACATTTGAAACGGTTTCATCAGGACCTTTCAGCTGAACCTGAAAGTGTAGGGGACCCACTGAATATATTAAGCGAAGTGGTAACAGGCCCACAGTTCGATTGTAGGAATGCTGCGCTGGGTGCTGGGCGCTGGGCGGTTGGGGCAGGACCAGCCTTCATGGTGGCAGGAAGAGGGAGAGCGGAATTAGGGCTGCCGTAGATCTTTTATTGAACATCGCACTGGCACCCCGTGTGGACTGTGAGGGGGTTCGTGCTTTGTGGTAGCCAAAGGTGGCGGAGGTTTTAAGAGGCCTGACCAAGTCCCTCCGACCTCCTGGAGAGGCGTGTGGCCCCAGGTTTGGTGGAGGTGGTATGGTCGATGAACCTGTCCCCCTGCTGAGAATAGGCTGAGGAGACCAGGGGGAGCGAGGTGGCCTGGAACGCGGTCGGGGGGTGTAGGACACCCGAGGCAGGGATCACCCTGGATCTCGATTTCTTCACGTGTGGCGGGGGAACCTGAGCCAAACGCTTTCTAAGCTCCGTGAATGCAGTCGAGGTGGAAAGGTCTATAAATTAGATGGCGCCACCTCTCCCAAGGGTTGTTAACAGTGGCCGCACCCCCCAGGGGCCTGGGGTCCCCATGCTCTGGCAGGCTCCTGAGTCTTAAACTTGGGGTGCAGGAATGTGATGGCTGCTCTCTCCTCTAAAGGCAGGTGCTCGTGGTAGGGAGGTGGCCGGAAGTCCTGGAAGGAGGGGCCTCGGAACAGCCTGGAGGCCAGAGAGGGCCCTCCGGGTGGGGTGGGGCCTGCCCCGGCTGTCCTGGCTGGCCGGCTGGTTCCCGGGCAGTGCTGCTGAGGCCGACTGGAGTCATAACACTGGGCTTCTCCTCCCGGGGCAGCCTGGCGGTCAGTTCTTACTGGGCGGGGGCAGCAGCAGTGACCTGTGAGAATCTGAACCGCGCCTTGAACATCTCAGGGTCTTCCACACATTTTTTGTCCGCATGTTTGATAGAACAGTTCCCTGCGCAGGAACAGAAACTGTTATTGCCATTGGCAGATGGGGAAACTGAGGCCTAGGGTGGAAGGTGGCTTGCGTGGCGGGGCCGGGGAGCCCATTGCCCAGGGATGACCTGGCTAACCAGAAGCAAACTGGACCCTAAGGCCTCAGGCCTCGCAGCCCTGGGAGGCCCCGGGCTCTGTCCCACAGCGTCTCTCTGGGGGGTAGCCCGCCTCCTCCCCTTGCTCGGTAGACTGAGGTTGGCAGATGCTGGAGCAGGAGGGGCACGGCCGGGCCGGGAAAAGGCCACGTGGGTGGTGCCTCCCACACTTGACCTGGTGCTGACGGTGCTGAGTGAGGCGGGATGAGATGGGGTGAGGGCCCTGGAGGGGCTGGAGACTCATTTTGGGAGTCGCTGGGGTGTGTGTTGCTGGACTCTGGCTATGGGGGCTCCCTTCTGGTCTGGGCAAGGCCTGGGGCTTACTTGCCCTGGGTGGGCTTGGGGTGCAGGTGGGGGGCAGTGCTCGGGCTGGGCAGAAGCTGCCGGCTGCTTCTGACCTTGGGTTTGCAGGGCCTCCTCAGTCCACACCCTGGAGAGAGCCAGTGTGGGGCCTGGGCTTGTCCAGAGGCCACCAGGGCACAGGCCTCGGGCAGAGTGGTCTTTGTTGGCCTGGCCTTGGGGGCCTGCTGGCTGTGGGATCCGCCCTCGGGAACCCCTCCCTGCCCGCAACAGAGTCAGGTGAGGCCACAGAGGCACCCTCTGGCTAGCCTTGGAGGCACGGGCCACCAGAAGCTTCCAAGGCTCTTGGGCCCAGGTCCCCCAGCCCCTCCCTTCCCGCACACTTGGACCCTGCCCCTAGGCACTCTCAGCCAGCCTGGAGGACCCCGCATGCCCACCTCCCCTGGGGCTGTGAGTGTCCCCCCAGGTCTGAGGTAGTCCTGGCAGTAACCTCCACCCCCTTGGCCTCCTGAGAGGCCCCTCTCTTGGGTGAGTGAGTCTGGGTCTCCAGTGGGTGCCGGGGTCTCACGTGGTCCAGAGGCCGCCAGAGACGGGTGGTTTGGGAGGAGTGTGGGGGCGCCTGGAGACGACGTGTCTGTCTCAGGAAGTGTGGGTGCGGCTCCTCAGCCTGAGCGGATGGGAGAGAAGACTCGTTCGGAGGCCTCGGAAAGGGGGTTTCTGCAGCCCGGCCTCCCTGTGCCCCCCACAAACCTGCAGAGCCCAGCCTGCGGCCCCCGGGGCGGTGTGACCAGGACAGCGCTGGGCCTGGGGTGCCCAGGAGGGGGAGGCTTGCGGGGAAGGGGCGCAAGGGAGAGCCGGCTCTGGGGGCTCCAGGTCGCAGGGGAGCCCGGGTCGCCCTCTGGGCCTGGCCTTGGGGGCCTCGTGGCACCGGGGCATTCTTCCCGCGCTCCAGCTTGTCCCCAGCCAGCCGCAGCGCCCACCGCTGGCCGCCTGCGGCCTCTCCCCCGCACAGGCCGCCACTGGGCTGGCCCCCACGTCCCTCTGCGCCCCGAGGGCCCTGGCAGCGGCTTGCGTGCAGGTTGACACGGGTGCCGTATGCTGTGTGTCTGGGGGTAGTGGCCGCGCGAGTGGCCGCCTGTCGCGCCCCTCTGGGCTTTGAGCGCGCAGCGGCTGATGTTCGAGCCGCCCGTCTCCAGTGCGTCTGGTCGCTTCTGCCGTGACCGGACAGTAGCGATGAAGCATCCGTGACCAGTTGCCCGGGCAGAGGTCGCCCACCTGCCCCCACGTTTGCTGTTAGCAAGGGCCGGGCGAGGAGCCCCGGGGAGCCTGCCATTTGTTTCGTCCATCGCTCCCTCCCCACTCACTGGCTCCTTGTGAGCTTGGCACCACTGCACTTTGGGGCGCAGTCGAGCCTCGGTCCTGGCGCCCGTGTCTGGCGGGACTGCGTGAGCTGGTGGGGCCCCTCGCCTCCCGCGGCTGGTGTGCTCGGGAGCCGGGTCTTGCGTTTGATCTGCGTGCGTTGCAGCAGCCGCGCGTGCGGACGCCGGACTCCTGGCTGGGGGGCGGCTGCCCTGTCTCGGCCCCTCCCTCGGGTGCAGGAAAGAGCCCATCTCGGGCCGCCCACTGTGGCCTGAGCAGCATGACCCCGGTCTTCAGTCCCCCCAGAACTGGGCGAGCTGCCTGGGGCGGGCGGTTAGGAGGGAGACAGTGCCCAAGAGGTGGGGCGTGGGGGTGGCTGGCACCACGGAGGGAATGGCGCTGTGAGCAGACCAGTGAGCTGGGGACCTGGGCAGCGGTGGGGCCGGGGCTGGGCATGCATGGGGTGGACGAACCCCCGGACGGCTGCTGAAGACGCGGCTGAGGGAAGGGCAGGCGGGCGGCTCAGAGCGTGCAGGTGGCCTTGCGGTGGAGCTGGGGGGGCAGAGTGGCCCTTTGGGGAGACCGCCTCATGCCCGTGGCTTCCTGGGGTGCCGTTCGAGCCATGGTGGCAGCTGGCGGGTGCTTGGGTGTGGCGCTGGTGAAGGCTCATGGCCAAGCAGGGCCGGAGGGTTGGGCCTTGTCTGGCTTTGGGGAGACGCCACCCCTCCTGTCTCGGGCTTGCGGAAGGCTCTGGTGACAGACGCTAGGTGCACCAGCCACTTCCTCCTGCCCCCCGGACCTGAGCGCGGAGAGCCTGCCCCTGGGAGATGTGGGGGCACCTGGAGCGGGCCCTGACTGTCCGGTCTGGTCCCAGGCCTGGCTTCTCACCCAGCTGTGTCCCCCCTTCCGCCCCCAAGTTTCTGCTAAGACCAAAGCTCCTTTGTTACCTTCCCCCACCCCAGCCCTCGCCACCTGCTGCAGGCCACAATCCCCGCTTTGTGCGGTGGCGGTTGTCATGGCAGCTGCCCTCCGGGCCCTCTGATGGGGGGCTCCTCCCCACTCTCGGCCTGACCGGGCAGGGTGGGGGCAGGTGCTGGGAGGGGCGGCTGGGCCCTGTCCTGAGACCCAGGCCTGTGGCTGTCTGCTCCCCGAGCTTGCTGGCGGGGGGAAGGCCGCTGGGGGTTGTGGTCAGGGCCCGTGTGGAACAGGGCAGCCCTCAGAGACCTGGTGTGGGCACCATGAGGGCGGCAGAGCAGCTCCTTGTGGCGCCCGGTGCTCCGGGCAGGCCTGGGCGTCTCCCTCGTCAGCCGGGGACAGGGCAGGCGGGGCAGGCGCTGGGCAGGAGGGATGGGCGGTGAGCGCAGGGGCAGGGCGGCCAGTGGGGGGACTTCCCCGGGGCTGCCCTTGTTGAGGGTTTGTCCCGGGGATGTCTCCACCATCCACACAGCCCCCAGGCACACAGGTGGAGGCGGCCCCGGCACCGGCCTGTCCGCCTGCGCCCATCCGCCACCTCTGCGCCTCACGCCTGACTTTGGTCCCTCCCTTCTCTTTCCCCGCCTGTCTCTCGTGTTGAGGTGGCCCCCGCTGCCAGCCCTCCGAGCCGCTCCTCTCTGGGTGGATGTTGGGCCCCCAGTTGGCCAGCACTTCCCCTGAGACCTGGTCTCAGAGGGAGAAGCCCGGCAGCCCTGGGGCACGAGGTGGGCCTCTCCTGCCCTCTTCCTACTGCCCACCCCGCTGTGCCCCCCCCACCACAGCAGGAGCTGTAGGGGAAACAAGCCAGCTCAGAAAAGGCCCCATGCGTTGGGAGAGAAAGAGGACAAGCTTTGACTGGAACTGAGCATGCATTAAATGGGAATGTGGTCGCACCCCAGGAAATGGCTAAGAGCTTGCAGAGGGGCCGGTGTCGCCCTGTCACGCAGGCGGCAGGCCACCTCGGTGCTTCCCAAGAGGACCCGCAGCTCGCCCTCGGGCACCAGGACTGGGCGGCCTGGCCACTGCGCAGGGTGTTCATTGTGACCCCGTCTGGCAGTGGGGTGACCCTCCCTGTCTGCTGAGTGCCTCTATTCCCCGAAAGCACATTCCTCATGTCTTTAGGAGAGGAGGGGGGTTTGCAAGTCAGAAGTTGGGGTCTCCTTCCAGACGGGAGACCCTTCTTGATGTTTACATCTCGAAGCACTGACTCCCAGGTCGGACGGAGGCTCGCTCGGCTTTAGGAAGGACGTGCCCACTTCTCAAAGGGGCAGCAAAAGAGCAAAATACTAGGTATTTTCTTTCCTTTTTAAAAAAGATTTATTTATTTATGCACACAAGAGCTGGGGTGTAAGCCAGAGGCGTAGGGGTGAGAGGATCACCGGAGACTAAGTGGGGAGCAGAACAGGCGGATCCACTGCTGAGGGGAGCAGCAGGAAGACAGGAGGGGTCTGCCGCACCCTGTGGGAAGCTCCCTGGAGGGGGATCGATCTTGTGCTGCAGTGGCTGCCGATAGCTTCATAGTGCTGAGACTTAACCCCTGTGCCCCCAGGGAGGCCCTCAACTAGGAATTTTCTAAAGAAACGCTCTGAAAGACAGGGGAGGCCCCTTTTCCCTTTGGCATCGGGAAATGATTCTTCTCTGTGGAGACTCCCACCTTGCCCCCACCTCTCTGGTCAGCTGAAGGGGACTTGGGACAGGGGGTGGGGAGGCCCTTAGGATGGGGTCTCTGGGAGGCCCTCCAAGCCAAGGCAGGGAGCGTGGGTATGGGGTTTCTTGGTGGGGAGGCTGAGCCAGGTGCCTGCAAGTGGGGACTTCCAGCATCTGTAATCACTGCCCAGGCATGAGCAGATGGCACACCTGGGGACGCTTGGGGCGCGCAGGCCCCGGGGGTCTGGGCATGAGAAACAAGACACTTGTGCTCTGCGAGGCAGCGGCGTCCTGGTGGAGACGGGACCCCGCTCAGCCGCAGGGAGCACGTGGCTGAGAAGTGGCCTCCTGCCCGGCTCTGCCTGGGCCCGGCTCTGGCAGCGCACACGCAAGTCCTGTCCTTGCGCTGACGGAGTAAACCGACCAGTGACGGTCACGTCTGGGCGGAAAGTGTCATGGAGGAAGAGCAGGTGGGGCCTGATGTGACACAGAGTAGCTGGGGGGTGCGCTGAGGACACATTAGGCGGAGTCCTGAAAGTGGGGTGTGCTCAGAGAGCTGTGTCGGGGAGCTGCCCATGCCGAGGGGCGGCCAGCGCCGGGCCCAGGTGTCCCTGAGCGCGTCCAGCGTGATGCGAACCCGTGCAGAGACGGCCACGCGTCTGGAGCCCTTGAAACAGCAGATGAGCCCCAGACTGAAGTGGGGCTCGGTGGACTGGCCCCCAAAGCCCGGCCTGTGCTCCCACAGAGGGGCGGCCGCTGGCCCATGGAGGGGGACTTCGAGGAGGGGGAGGACGTGAGAGGGACAGGTCTGGACCCAGATGAGCTCTAAACTGAGTTGGGGTTCCTGGTCCTCGGGATAGCAGCGTTTGCACCCCACCCTGTGGGTATGAGCGTGTGGGGTCTGGGAGCTGGAAGGCTGGGGTCAGCTGCGTCACCCAGCCGGCCCCCTCTGGGACTGGGGCCTTGGCAGTGGCCTCAGGTTCCTCTTCATAAAACGAGTCAGTCCTGTTCCGTCCGCCGAGCAGGTGCACACGCGGTTTTCAGAAACCCCCGTTTCCACTGCGGCCATGCGTGGAAAGCTCCAAAGCGGAGGAAACGCACTGCCTGGGGCAGGAGACGGGACGCCCATGCCAGCCTTGTCCCAAAGGCCAGCTCTCTCCTTGGTGCCGTCTCCCCCACAGCCGGCAGGATGGGGGTCGCCGGGCGGGGCCCAGCGATGGAGCGAGGCCTGGCCAGCACCACACAGGTAGGAGGGCTGGAGCAGGCAGGGCGCTCGCCCCTCGCCCCAGGTCCGCAGCCCAGCAGGAGGCTGTCCTCGTCACGCAGCTGTGGGCTTTCCCCGTGGGGACCTGTTTCTCTTGGCGCCAGGAGGCAGATGGCCGGGGTGGGGAGCCAGAGCAGACCCTGGTCCCTGGAACCCTGCCCCTGGCCGAGCCACCCAGGTTTTCCCCTCCCCTTCGCCCCATGGACCCCAGAGCCCCTCCCTCCCGGGACAGCCATTCTGTGGGCCTGGCACGGAGCCCCAGAGCAGACAGCGCTGAAGGAAAAAGGACGCGGCCAGCTCCCAGGGGCCTCGTGATGGGCGGGTACCTCGTTGTCGGGGCTGGCCCTCCCGCCCCCCGCAGAGGGTGACGTGGGTGATGTGGACACTAATTAAGTAAAACCTCAGGCAGATGGTTCTAGACATTTGAGCGGAAGGACCCTGTATCCTCGATAAACGCGGGAGTGGGTCCTCAGTAACATGTGGAGATGGGGCCCCTCCCTCAGGCAGCCTCTGGGGCACCTGTGGCTTCCACTTGGGAAGCCCAAGAGGCCTGGGATCCTGGACCCTTGGGCTGGAGCACCCAGCTCTGGCTCCGCTGCGCCTCCTGCTGGCCAGGCTGGGAAAGGCTCTTTCTGGGTGGTCAGACTGCTGGCAGGCTTTTTTTTTTTTTTAATTTATTATTATTTATTTATGCATGTAAGAGCTGGGGTGCAGGCCAGAGGTGTGGGGGGGTGAGAGGATTCACCAGAGACAGAGTGGAGAGCTGTACAGGTGGGTCTCTTGAAATACACTGCTGAGGGGAGCAACAGGGGAAACAGGAGAGGTCTGTTGCGCCCTGTGGGAAGCTCCCTGGCTGGGGATCGAACTCGTGCTGCAGTGGCTGCGGACAGCTCCATAGTGCTGAGACTTAACCCCTGCGCCACCAGGGAGGCCCTCCATATGCAGGTTTTGTGTGGACAGTTTCTGTTCCTTTGGACACAGGCTGAGGATCGTGCCACCTGTGGGAACTGATAGCGCTCAGAGTGGACCCGCCATGTCACTTTCCCACCAGCCAGATCGGGGTTCCCGCCGCTCCCCACCCACCCATGCCACCCTGCCCAGGTCTGGACCTCCGCCAGCCTGACTGCGCGGCCCTGCTATTTTAGCTCATTGCTCCTAAGCCTGGTTCTTCCTTGCTCATTTTTAGAATCTTTCCGGGTGATTTATGCACATCCTAGATTTTATGCTTTACTGAATTAGGATCATGCTAAATTTAAACATGGATTTGGAGTGAGGAGCTGCTCTGTCTTCTCCTCGAGGAACACGAGGTGTCTGCCTCTGCATCGTCTTTACCCCTTCAATGAAATTGAAACATTTCCCATAAGTTTTTTTATCTCTATTAGGAATAGCCCCAGTCACTTAATCGTTTTTATTGCTATTTACAAAACTGGTCACTTTTTGTAAGTCTTCGTATCTTGCAAATTGTCGGTGGAGTTTCTGGCACTTTCTAGTTCAATAATCATCAATGGATGGCAGTTTTCTTGTGTGTGTGTGTGTGTGTGCATGTATACACAGGTACATGCGTATGCACACACATATGTGTCTATAGTTAAACAGAAAAAAAGAGGCCCCAGATGGGAACCCCCCCACTGCTTCAGCCTCTCCCCAGTGTCCTCCTAAACCAATCAGGCGCCTCCTGACCAGCCCCAGGCGGCCGCCCGCGTGGTGAGGCCCTTGCTTTCCTCCAAGATTGTCTGTTCTTTTGCTGGTGACCTTGTTCCGCGCTCTGTCCACACAACTGTCCACTCTGTGAGCTCTTCGCCATCTAGACAGGATGCCGCCCTGTCGTGAATCATTCAGCAAAGCCCATTAGATCTGTTGTTATGTGGCACAGAGGAAGCGTGGACCCCAGGCTGACCAGACGTGGGTTATTGCTGACTCAGAAACTCGCACCCCAAGGCCGAGGCCGTCTGTGGGAGGTCAGAGGCTTCTGGACACTTTCAGTTTCTCCAAGGTTCCGGGCAGGCTTGCACTGGCAGCTGTACATGGTCAGATGTGACATGGCTACTGGCCAAGAGGTGAGTTTTACAGTTGCACGCCCAGGAGAGATCAAGGTCAGCAGCCTGGACCCCCCAGGTGCATCCTGCCTCGTGGTTAACATCTCGCCACATTCCTCCCGGGACCGAGCTGCACACCAGGAACTGGGCGGAGGGCGTCACTCGAGCCCCCCCAGACTTATCTCAGGTCTGCATGCCCCACTGTGGGTTTGTGGGTTTTGTGTTTTAGCTTTGAGATGCATATAGATAGAGGTCTCTGTCTGTCTGTCTATCTGTCCATCTATCATCTGTGTCTGCCTTTCCTGTGTGTTGGCTAGTTCCTCAAGTACAATGCTGAAGAATGGCAGTGACATGAGACTCCTTTTGCCTAATTTTTTTTAAAGATTTATTTATGCATACAAGCTGGGGTACAGGCCAGAGGCGTGGGGTGGCGAGAGGGCTCACCAGAGACAGAGTGGGGAGCAGAACAGGCAGATCGACGGAAATCCATTGCTGAGGGGAGCAGCGGGCGAGGCAGGAGAGGTCTGCTGCGCCCTGTGGGAATCTCCCTGGCCGGGCATCAAACTTGTGTTGCTGCTGCTGTCAGCTCCACAGCGCAGTGCTTAACCGTTGTGCCACCAGGGAGGCCCTCCTTTTGCCTAATTTTCATGGGCTTCTAGTATTTTGCTGCAATTTTTATTATAGCTCTTTGATCCACCTGAGAACATCTTACATTTCCAGGCTGCTAAGAGGTTCTCCCATCCCTCCTTCAGAAAAGTTGAATTTTTGTTATAGAACATTTTTGCATTGAACGAGATGGCACAGGTTTGCCATTTGAGACAAGTCAGTGTCAGAATCAGGTCGAGCCAGCAGTGCTCCGGGGGTGGGCTCAGCAGGCTGCGCTGCTCTCTCACTGCGTGAACTGGCCGGGCCAGCGGTACTGCCTGCCTTTGCGTCTGTGTCCCGAGTGTGGTCCTCTGTTGACCCTCGATTGTGCTCGAGTGACACCCCCTCCCTCACCCCTAGTCGCTGTCACTGCAGGTGAGCTGGGAGTGTCCTGCCTTCGGGGCTGTAGCAGAGCCTGTTTATACAGGCAAGTGGCTGTGACTCACTTCCCAGGTGGAACTTCTGCTTTCTCGAACTTCTCTTCTGATTGTTCACATGTCACGGTTCTATTCTCGAGCCCGTTTTGCAGTTTTCTCTTTGCAGTTTTCCTCTTCCTCCGTTTTGCAGTTTTCATCCATTTCATAGAGATTTTTCAAATTTATTGCTAAAACATCAATACATAGAATTTTAGGATTTTCAGATTCTTTTTATACCTGTATCTTCCCTTTATCCTGTTAACTCTGCTTTTATCTTTAGTTCTTCCTTCTACTTCCTTTGGGCTTATTTTGTGTCTTTTCAAGCTTCGGACTCTGTTGTTTAGAGTTTCTGTCACAAGTGTTTCATCTCACTGGCTCTTCACTGAATGTAAACTTCGTTGAGGTGGAGACATGGGCAAGTAGTAGAGGCCAAGCTCTCTACATCCTGACTTAGGGTCCGCGCCCAGGTCACCGGCACCCAGGTCAGCGAAGGGTGTCGCCAGCCCCAGAAGCCCCACTGCCCCTTCGGTCAGAGTCCTCTCTAGGGGCACCATCGCTGCCCTCCACCCGCCGGTCAGGTGCCCACTTGGGAACCTCACGAGTGGAATCACGCAGTCTGTGCCCGTGCTGTCCGTGGTCATCTTCCCGGGGTGGACTCTGATGTCCACGGCCGAGGGAAGCAGCGCCCGCAGGCTGCACACCTGGGTCAGCGGGGAAGGTCAGCCACGGCTGTGCTGGGGACAGAGGGGAGGTCCAGGGCACGAGGTGCTCGAGCGTGTGGCTGGGCATGGAGGGGGCCTGTGCCCGCACCGGGCCTGGGTGTGCATTAGCTTAGGGGGCGCTCAGCACTTGCGCCTTCTTAGAAAAGGACCGAGGGGCTTTGAAGCTTGGCCTGTTTGCTCGCCGGGTAGGAAGGTTTCACTGGCCTCTTGAGCATCTTGGCATCCCCTGGGCTGGAGGGCAGAGAGGGGCCTGCCTGTGTCTGTGGCACAGCAGCTTCGCCCGTCTTTCCTGTCTCTCCTGTCTTCCCTGCCCTTCCGCTCCCCTACGCTCGCCCCTTTCTCCCGTTTCCTCGTCTCCCTGTTAAAATCTCCCTCTGCGTTCTATTTTCTGCCATCCCCCTCCTGGCCCTTCCGGTCCCTCCACCCTACCAGGCAGCGAGTGACCTTCCCGTCCTCTCTCCCTTTGCCTCTGACAGGAGCTGGGCTGGTGATGAAGATCAAGCAAGAGAAGCCCGAGCGGCTGCCGCCGGTGCTGGGGCCACAGGCCCCGCTTTCCAAGAAAGATAAGGAAAATATTTTCCAGAGGCATCGGGGCCTCCTGTCATGCCAGACTGTGGGCAAGCCTCGCCCGCTGGGGGGACAGGAGGAGAGTGGGGGGCCCAAGCGGACCCCTCCCGCTGAGCAGGATGGGGCGCCGGCGGGCCGGGCTCCCGGGGCCACCCCCGGCCCCCTGAGCGCCGCCCTGGCGGCGGGCGAGGGTCACTTTGTGTGCCTGGACTGCGGGAAGAGGTTCAGCTGGTGGTCGTCGCTGAAGATCCACCAGCGCACCCACACGGGGGAGAAGCCCTACCGCTGCGGCAAGTGCGGCAAGAGCTTCAGCCAGAAGCCCAACCTGGCGCGCCACCAGCGCCACCACACGGGCGAGCGGCCCTTCTGCTGCCCCGAGTGCGCGCGGCGCTTCAGCCAGAAGCAGCACCTGCTCAAGCACCAGAAGACCCACGCGCGGCCCGCCACCCACGCGTGCCCCGAGTGCGCGCGCTGCTTCCGCCACCAGGTGGGCCTCCGCATCCACCAGCGCGCGCACGCCCGGGACCGCCAGGGCGCCCGCGCCGGCCTGCCCGAGCTGCTCCGGGACGCGGCGGCCCGCCGGGGCTGTGGCCTGCGGCCGGGGGCGCCGCGGGGGCGCCCCGAGTGGGCCTGGCTGGGGCTCGGCCAGGCGTGGTGGCGCCAGCCCGGGGCTCGGACCGCCGCGCCCGCCGCCGCGGGGCCGGGCGAGCCGCGCCAGTTCATCTGCAACGAGTGCGGCAAGAGCTTCACGTGGTGGTCGTCGCTCAACATCCACCAGCGCACCCACACGGGCGAGCGGCCCTACGCGTGCCCCGAGTGCGGCCGCCGCTTCAGCCAGAAGCCCAACCTGACGCGGCACCTGCGCAACCACACGGGCGAGCGGCCGCACCCCTGCGCGCACTGCGGCCGCAGCTTCCGCCAGAAGCAGCACCTGCTCAAGCACCAGCGCACGCACCTGCCCGGCGCGCAGGCCGCGGCCTGCCCCAGCTGCGGCCAGAGCTGCCCCAGCCGCGCCGCCCTGCGCGCCCACCAGCGCGCCCACGCCAGCGCCGCCGCCGCGCCCCCGCGCCCCGCGCCCGCCGGACCCGGGGCCGAGCCGCCCTCCGCCGCGCCCCCGGGCCTGGCCCAGCCGCCGCGCAGCCCCCCGCGGGCCCGCAGCCCCGGGACCGGGACCGCGCTGTGGGGCCGGGCGCGGGCGGGCCTGGGCGCCCCCGGGGAGCCGCGCCAGTTCATCTGCAACGAGTGCGGCAAGAGCTTCTCGTGGTGGTCGGCGCTCACCATCCACCAGCGCATCCACACGGGCGAGCGGCCCTACCCGTGCCCCGACTGCGGCCGCCGCTTCAGCCAGAAGCCCAACCTGACGCGGCACCGGCGCAACCACACGGGCGAGCGGCCCTACCTGTGCGCCGCCTGCGGCCGCGGCTTCAGCCAGAAGCAGCACCTGCTCAAGCACCAGCGCGTGCACCGCGCGCCCCTGGCGCCCGCCCCCGGCGCCAAGGAGCCGGCGCTCTAGCCACGGACGCCAGCGGACCTGGGCGGCGGCGATGTCGGCGGGGGGCGGAACCGGATCCGGGACAGCCAGGCCGGCTGGCGTTTAGAGCCGGGGGTGAGAGACTCTCAAAAGGTCGTTTCTACAAGGCTCTGAAGGCCAGGAGCAGATTTCCAGAGGCTTCCCAAAGGGGGACAGGAAAGGACCCTGGGAGGGCTGAGAGGAGAGGGGAGGTCAGATGACCTTCACTCTGGAGCCTGGATGGGTCCGGGTCTGCTCCCCAACTTTAGAAGTGGGGCCCCCGGCTTCGGGCACCGGAAAGTTCTGTCCGGGCTTCTGAGGGGCTCCTGGTGTGGCCTGGTCCAGCCCAGTGCAGCCTGTCTGCTCAGCCTGGGCCTGCGGGAGAGTCTGGGCAGACCAACACCAAGGCGGGCGGCCGGCAGCTGTGGCAGGAGGGGACAGGCAGGGCCATGCCCAGTGGCCGTGCCCAGTCGCCGTGCCCAGTGGCCCTGCCCTGCAGAGTTTGGGAAGGAAGGAACGCTCCCTTTGCCCTGGGTGCGCCACTATGCAGCCGCTGTTCTGGCAGCCCCTGTTCTGGCAGCCCCCAGGACTGCTGTGTGTGTGATGGACAGGGGCTGGGGTCCCCTGGGGTGGTCTCCATTGAGGAGTGGGGGCTTGGGCTGCTCCCTGGAGCAGGGGAGACCCGTGCAGCTGATCCTCGGGCTGGGCCACCCCCATGCTGTGTGTCACCGACGCAGGTCCTTGTCCGTGGGTTATGGCAGCAGAGAAAATGAAGGCTTGACGCTCGCCTGGTCTCCTTGTCCTTTCTGCGCTCCCCTTCCCCA
>PVIJ01017049.1:0-30735 GCA_004024925.1 Scalopus aquaticus | reverse complement strand
GGAAGGCGGAGGGAGGGAAGGAAAAGGGCACAAAATGGAATAGAAAAGAACACAAGGGACCATGGAGATGGATCACAGGTGAATTGGTGGTGGGCTACCCAAGGGGAATACAAAATATAAAAGATATAAATAACAATAAAAATATATATTAAAAAAAAGATAATTAATAAAAATAAGTTTTGTTTGAAACTCTAAGATGACAGATAATCAGACACCCATATAGGTTATGGAAGAGAATGGCATGAACAGGAGTTGCTGAAAAATCAGACAACTCTTAGACCCTTTTCCCACATGTGCGGTATAAAAATATTGATTGCACCAGTTGGAAAGGCAGACACCTTTAGAGAGAGCAACTTGTATAGTATGAATCCCATTTCCCTTCCACCAACACTAACAAAGAGAAGGGTCTCTGTAGTTCCCTTTGTTTGCAAAATTTCACCTGTTCTCCCACGATCTAGTTATCCTTATTCCTCTTAAAAGATTCTACTCAACCATTATCTCCTTAACTCCAGGAAGACTTCTTTGACTCTCGGATCCCAGCACAAAGTAGGAGCTCCTTCCTACACTCAAGCTTGCTATTCAGTTATCATGCACTAGGTCATGCCAATTGTTCACAGCTGGCATCTATTCTCATTGAGTGCTGGGGGCTTAATATTTTGGTCATAACCTGGCATTTGCTAAGTATACCTCTACCGCACCCCAACCTCTACATACCTCTGGCACAGTACTTATTACACCAGTTTTAATTGTCTGTTTCCTCACCAGACTAGAAGTTCCTCATGGGCAAGAGGAAATAAATGTTTGATGAATGAATAAATAATTAGAATAAATGCCTTTTCTTTGGGACTCAATAAATATCAGCTTCTTAGTTTCTTCTCAGAGTTAGAAATGCTTTCCAACTCAGATTTAACTTTTAAAGTGTTATGTTTGGAGTTAATTTTTACTCTATTCCAAGAGATCAAATTTTTTAGGCTCTTAATTTTATATTTGTATTACCAGTATTAAAAAGAAGAAGAAATGCTAGCTTACCCTAGGGCAAAACGCAAGAATAGCTGCCAATTTTGAATCAGAATGAGAACTTGTAATGAATTTAAAATATTTGAAATCTATCACTGTGTACTGGAATATACTGAAATAGGTGTGAATTCAGTTTTACAATTAAAATCAATCAAGTTTTGTGTTAAGACATCAAGAATGACTTTGAATTCTGTAACTAGCTAAAATTGACATATGAAAATAACAAGCCCTGGGAGCAATTTTCTAATTTATATGGTAGGTGTATTAATTATGTTGCCCGGGCACTATGGAAAATTATATACTAGGCTTTTGATTGCTTACATGTCCTTAACAAAAGATTGGTTGTAAATTTAATTTGCATATAGAACTATTTTTAATAAGTTACTAATTATTCTTAAGCATCTAATAATCTGAATCTACAACTAAAGTTCAAAGAGTTACATGTAGCAAATCAAAAATATTATTTCCTTAACTGAAAATTCAAGTTCATAAGTATCTATGTTATGAATGTATTAATATAGCTTTTCTGGAACCATACAACAAATTTTAATTACCACTTATTAAAAATATATTTATGTAGAGATACATATGATGGTGAACAGGTTAACATGATCTGTTTTTTCAAATAAACACGCAGACACTTATTTTGCTCATTATAAATTCTGAATCAGTTTCTACTGTAAGATGTGACAAATCATACTCCATCCATATGATATCCTCTTTCTGCCACCCATCACTTTTTTCCTTTGCCCACTAGTGTCTGTTCCCTCCTGTCACCCATTTCCTAAGGCCTCCCCTCCCGTTGTCACACCTTCTTTTTACCTATGCCCACCATCTGGAAGTCAACATTACACTGCAGGAGCTTCTCCATCCACATCTGTTGCAGACACAGAAGAAACAGAGACAGCTGCAACACTGCTGGATGTCCGGGCATTGACATCAGGTAAGTCCTTTAAACTTTGACAGGGGCAAGCAAGAGACAAGGACACCCAGGTTGGGAGAGCTTCCTAGGAATTCCTAATTAAAGTAGTCTCTAGTGTACTGAACAAGGTATTAAGCAGTACTCTCTATAGAGGAGGTACAAGAATTAAATATTCTAAATAATTGCCTATTACACTGGTCAAAAAATTTTTACAAAAGTCATGTTACTGAAATAAAATTAGTCATTTCCTATCAATTTGCATGTGCTCAACACGAATATGACCATCAAATTCTAATTTTGGCTCTAGTTTATTTTGTAATCTCCAATAAATTGATGTTTACATCATGAAATGCATGCCAATAGTAATAGGTCTACGGTTAATACCTGTAAAAAATCAAGTCATAGACTACTTCTTAGATTTCTTCGCTTGTCTCTTGTACAGCTGTTCAGGAGCATCTCTGGGGAGTGCCCAGCAGTAGTCAGCCAGCATTGTAGTGGACCATTTTCCCTGGTATCTTTGTTCCATTGATGTGGTATCTTGATGAAAACGTTCTCCATGTTCATCACCAACCGTACCACAGTTTTCAGGGAAGAAATCCAGATGGAAAGGAAGGAAATGGATCTTTAGAGACATAATGCAGCCAAGATTCTGATACTGCATCAGCATGTCTTTTACTAGTTCCTTGTAGTTTTCTGCCCTAACATTCCCAAGAAAGTTTGTAGACACTAGGTGAAAAGCATTTCATGCTTGTTTTGCAGCAAATTGTTGAACCGGTCATCTTTGAAGAGCTCTCGAATCTGAGGACCCACAAAAACTCCTTCTTTAATCTTTGCTTCACTTTTGATATAAAGTAATTTTGACATCTTCTAGAAGAGTCCATTGTTGGAATCCTGATCCTAGCAATTCTGCCTTGTTCTTGGATAAGTCCAAATCACGAACCAGGTCCTTTAGTTCTTCCTGTGTTAGTCTGTGTGGGGTTGATGATGCACCACAGTGAAAATCTAGATCACTGCATCCTGATGGAATAGAAGAACAGGTCGGCTCACCCTTGTCCTCATCGGGTGAATCAAGAGACTATTCTGCTGGAGGTTCTGGAATAGGAAGTCCCTCACCATGTGGAACTGGTCTCAATGTAGACGGAATGTTTGGGTAGACTATTCTCCACTTCTTTTGCTTCATTATTACGCTGGAAAGAGAAGAAACCAAGCAGAAGTAACAGTCTTTTATGTGGCTGCTTGGTTCTCTCCACACCATGGGAATTGCAAATGGCATTGATGGTCTTTTGCCATTTCACCACTGTGAAAGCTGTGTTGTACATGTAGCACAGCATCTATGCGGGACCCAAGGCTTGTTCTGGTCACCAACTTTGCATCCAAAGTAAAGATGATAAGCCTTCTTCACTTGAGAAGTGATCCTTTTCTTCTGGTTGGCAAATGTCACTTCCCCACAAATACAGCAGAAAGTGTCCACACTATTAATGCACTTTCAAGGCATTACTGTTCTTTATTGTGCCTAAATGGATAAAATACTAATAGTTCTATGGAACAGTAGCTTAAGCTGTCTCTCACAAAGTCTGAAATATTTTCAGTGCTCAACCTTTCCAACAGGGCTTTTTATCTAGTGCACTGCTGATGTCAGCTTACTTCAGAAGCTGCCTGGCAGTAGTATTGCACTGTATCAGAAAATGATGCAATCAACTCTGGATGATGTGTGCATGATGGTATTATGCAATGTGATGCAATATTACATCATTCTAGGCTTATTTAGGATGTTGTTGCAGTCCTACTGGATAAATTTACATGGTGAAACAAAAAATGAATTATATGAAATATCTTCAAAATGGGAGCTAAGAAGGAATTTTCAGGGTTATATTCATGTTTAGCACACCAAGATACTACAGATTAGGGCCTTTCTAAGTCAGTTATGATTTCATTGTTGACCAGTGTAATCATTCCCCCAAATGAAGAACACAGCATCAAGAAATCAAGGAAAGAGAAGATTTTAAGAATATGAACTAAAAAATAGTCACTAAATGGGCCTCCCTGGTGGTGCAATGGGTTAAGTCTCAGCCTATGAAGGTATCCGCAGCCACTGCAGCTTGAGTTCAATACCAAGCCAGGGAGCATCCCACATGGTGCAGCAGACCTCCCCTGCCTTGTCCACTGCTCTACTCAACAGTGTACTTCAGTCAATCCACCTGTTCTGCTCCCTGCTCTGTCTCTGATGAATTCTCTCACCACCACCCCATACCTCTGGCCTACACCACAGTTCTTACATGCATAAATAAATCTTTTTTTCAAAAAAATGGCCACTAAATATAGCAAAGGGAGGTCGTTAGTGAACATAGCAATGGTAATTAAATTCCTGGCTATGGACAAAAATGTTGAAATGCAGTGGGCTGAAGAGTCAATAGGCATAAAAAAATAAAGATAAGTATGGATAAACCTTTCAATAACTTGACTACTAAAGGGAAAAGTAAGACGGGATATAGAATTACGGAGGTGGCTTCCAACCCTGGCTATGCATTGGAATCACCTGGACAACTTTAAACTGATACCTGGACCTGCCCTAAGATATTTTGATGCAATTTTTTTGGAATGTCCATGAGGTAATGCTATTTTTCAGACATCTGGACAGCCAACATGGAGAACCAAAAGATCAGAAGAAAGACTATTCTTTAAATATGTGAGAGTGCTTTTCTGATCATAAGAGGCTGTATGATGGAGAGATTAAAGATTCAGAGGAAATGAGGTCCCTGAGTTGGGGAAAGAGGTTGGGATCCAGAGCAAGCAGAAAAGATTAGCATTAAACCTCTCCCATTCTGACAGGGTTAGGATGCAAGTGACACTTTATTTTAAGGCAGAGATGAGGGGAAGATAAATAGTTGAGGTGGGCACCACCTAATGGTTTCCATTTCCTTTGTTAGGTAAGTAAAGCTCTCTGCTGAGAATGAGGGGAAAGGAGATAATGCAGGGAATTTGAGGAGAATAATAGTGATTTGAAATACGGGTGCAACATCCCATCACTTCCCACCTTAACTCAGGCATTTATTCTGGTTTCCTTCTAATCATCTATTAACGAATCATTTTTTTCTCAAATATAAATGGCATCATGACACTGCCCAGTTTAATGCCACCTAGTGGTTTTCTATCGCTTTTGGTATATGATGTAAAATCTTTTCCATGAATTTCTAGGCCATGCATGATTTGGTCTTTGTATACTTCTCTAAGCTCATATTTCACTTCTCTGTCCCTTACTTTCTGTGTTGCAACCATCTGGGCCTTCTCTAGATTCTTAGTAAGTATGATGCTTTCTAGCTTCAAAGTGTTGGGAGTATTGTTTTCCTAGGTTTGAGATTCCTTTCCCCTCAATTCTTCATCTGAGCACGCCTACTCAGGCTTTCCAAATCTCATTTTCAAAGTCTCTTCCTTAGCATGATCTTTCACAACTAGCTAGACTAGTTCATATTTGTCTGTTTATATTCTCACATTACTCTACACTGTTACTTTCATGCATTTATCACAGTGGAATTAAAGACTTATCTATAGAATTATGTGTCTGGTATCAACTTCTCTCACTAGTGTGTAAGCTTCATGATGGATTTGCACAGGTCCTATAAACCAACCACATTCTAGGCCCTTCAATTTATAAATATGAATTTGAACGAGAGGAATGGATAGGAGGACTGCTAGAAAGCACAAAAAGAACTGTGGATACTGAAGATGAGGAGTGTAGTATAGTAGTGTCAATGAAGTCATCTGCAAGGTTGTGGGATTTTCACTAGTTGAGATCACCAATCAAGGGAAGAGAAGACAGATAATTAGATTGGCTTATAACAGGATTTTGACAGGCACAATTTTTAAGAAACCGTATGAAGACAAGGAAGCTTATAATAAAAGCCTAATTACCCATAGACTTAAAACTCGCAGGACAGAATTTGTGACTTTTCTCTACATATCCTTAGACTTGCACATTACCTTGCACACAGCAGAAATTCTGTGGATACTTACTAAATGAGTTAAATACCACTGGAATATTATAATTACACAGCATTTAGGTTACACGCTCTATTTTTTAACATGTTGCTTTGGTTACTTTATAGACCACATATTGCTCAATTTTATTCTTGTATCTACTTTAAAGCAAGGATCCACCAACTCTGTTTTCTAGTTTGTTACTGTTTTTCACAGTTCACTTCATATCCCTTATTCCTTTTGCCCTTAAATTCTCCCTTCATTATTCATCTGGTTATGATCATTATTTATAAAGTAATTTGTAGAACTATTTTGCAGTGTATATAATAACTTCTATGCAGTTTCTTTATTTAAAGATGTATTTATTTATGCATACAAGCTGGGGTGCAGGCCAGAGGCGTGGGGTGGTGAGAGGGTTCATCAGAAACAGAGTGGGGAACAGAACAGGCAGGTTAACCGAAATACACTGCTGAGGGGAGCAGCAGGCGGGGCAGGAGAGGTCTGCTGTGCCATGTGGGAATCTCCCTGGCTGGGCATTGAATTCTCACTGCAGCTGCCCACAGCTCCACAGCGCTACGCTTAACCCGTTGCACCACCAGGAAGGCCCTAGTTACTCAGTTTCTTACAAGTGATTTATCTTCTGCAATTTAATCTAGGGTGAGGAATGAAGGGGGAGTAGTAATCTCTGCTTGACTTGATAGAGGTTGAAATAAAGTCTGAGTATCTGAAGACCACCTGCTCTCCTCTGACAAACATGATAGAGGGAATCAATCAGAATGCTATGATTAAAGTCAATTTCATGACTTCATTATATAGAATCTAACTGATTATTTTACTTGGAGAAGCCAGAAAACATAACTTTTATTGAGAAATACATAAAAAATAGAAATATTTTATGAACTCTAAGTTATAAGAAATTTGACAAGGTTTTAAAATGTAAAATTCATTCAAGAATTGCAGCCTAGAGAATCATTAATGACATTACCACAGATATTTTTTTCTGCAAGGTGGATAACACACTAGATTCTTAAGTACCTTTGATCCCATGTCCTCCCTTTCTTTTGTTATTTCTTTCTTCATCATCTCTTTTTCGAAGGCTCTTTTTTCTTGCTGAGATGCAAGTTCTTTTTTAAGTCGCTCTGTATGTCTCTCAAGTTCATTCTTCAACTGCCCACATTGGATTAAAGCCTGCAAAGTAAGACAGAGTGAAATGGGAGCTAGGAATTTGGGAAAAAATAAGAGGAAATGAGACAATTAAGCTTTACTTTTACTAAAATAGTTAAAACTTGCTGCAATGTCCACTGGAATAATTTTATATTTGTCAATACCACTCAGTGATCTAAAACAGTATTCAAAGATTACATTTATTTACATGTTCACTTTTCATAATAAGGACTGTATTAACTAATCAACTAAGAAGATTCAGATAATGGACCTTGATGAGAGCCACAGATGAATCAGAATTTTGAAAAGGGATCAGAAAAATTAAGTACTCTAGTATTTTTAATTATGTATATGTTTACACTACATGAAATAAATAAGTATCCAATTTAATTGAATTTTTATTTGCTCAATGTTAAAATTATTTGAATACTTTAATAACTGATCAAAACTTTAAAATGAGATATTAAATGTTTCATAACATACAGGCATCTATTTTTAGCATTATGTAATATATAAATATGCACAATATATAGTCATATAAATATAGTACTGATTTAGATCACTTCCCTTACACATGTAACTAAAGTAAAAATTAGGTAATGATCAAATGATAAGATAAGGAAAGACTCAAAACAGCATTTACTACCTAGTGTGAAAAGAGAGTTTTTCATCTGCCATTTCTGACCATTTAAAGGTCCTAATTGCCCTGTACACTGAGTTTCCCACTACATGTTTTAAGTTAGAAAAAAGGTAACTTTCTTTTGCTTAAATTTACAGTACCCTAATAATAAACTGTCACTTGAAAATCACAATTATAAACAAAAATCCCAATCAACTTAAGGTACTTAAAGAAGACCTGGGTCATTTCTCTGGTGTTTAGGCTTATTTGAGGGCTGTTATTGACACCATTTACCTCATCCAAACTCTATTTTTCCTTGAATTGGTAAAAAGAAATCCAAGTCTCATGTGAATTATATACTGTGCTATTACAAATTTGACAGTCACATTTGTTGCTAACAGAGATGCAAATGCTCTTAGTAAGCACCGAGCTTTATGCATAGCTATGCTTCCCTCTGGTGAAAGCTATAATAAATACAGACAATAAATCTGGGATATGTGAGCGTTCCTCCTTCATCTGGAAAGCATTAAATCCAAATTCCCCTAACTCTTCTTGAAAGTTTCTGTATTCCTAAACATGAGAAACATGAGGTATGAGGTTTTAAAATTCAATTGCCTCAGATTAACTTATAAGCAAATACAACGATTAAAAAATGATTCTCTTAGAGAGTTAGTCTCAAGTCCAATTCTGGTTGAGTATGTCTAGAAGACAAAATATTTAATTAGATTTAAAAAAAAATGTAAAAGCATACTTTTTCTATAATTTTAGTCTTTGGAACTTGAAATATGAATTAAAGACTTTTGTGCTTCACAATACAATTGTTCCTGTGAAAAAATATTTATATGAACAGAATAAACATGTTTATAAATTTCACTGGCATAATGAATACTGCTGGTATGAAAGAATAAAATGACTTTTAATTGAACATAAATTCAAGAGTCAACACTGTTAAGGATAGGAACAGTAGATGGGGCTGCTAAAGAGCTAAAGATCAGGGAAATATGGAGAGCAAAAGGTAATATTAAATTTCAAAGAATTCAATTAATTCAAGAACAAAGACAGTATATGATCCTGACCAGATAAGAGGTCTAGTGCCAAGGTAAGATGATATAAAGAAAAAAGTATAAAGTAAGAAATTACAAATCACTAAAGAAATCTATTCCTGAAACCTTGGTTTTATGGGTTGCCTACTTTATTAGGACTAGTCGCCACTAAGGGGTGATAGTGAGTAAATAAAATTCAATAAAGAAACACTGAATAAAAATATTAGATTAAAAATTTGTTACTAATGAGCCTTGGTGTGGAACTAATGACTCCTTATAAAATAGCATTTACTTTTTTTGTATGCCCAGTCACAATGAAGAAAACGTTAAGGCTTAATCACAGTTGGAATTAGAAAAACTTAAATCTTTTTAGAATCTCTTTCTTACAATGGATCTCATAATCTGGAAGACAAATATTTGGACATTATTTCCACTAAATTCCAGGGCTTCCTTTCTGAGTATCCAGTATTCAAATTGATTCAGTACTTTTTGATTATAGTTATCTAAGCATTCAGTAAGGGCATAATAGAATTTTCAAAGGCTAGGTCAATAAAGGGGAAATTACAATTAACTGATAGATTCTTTCATAGGTGACCCATTAATTTCAGGCCTGCAGCTGTCATTTCTCCTATTAGTTCTGAAGTTTGAAGCTTTTCCCTTTTCTTTTCTTGGTGGGAATAGAAGTAGGTCTTAGGAAGCTGGGAAATTATACTTGTCCCCCATCCATACACTCACTCTTCAATGGACCTTTTCTGCGAAATTTTTTTATTTGTGGTCATTTTTTGCTGGCCACATTAAGAGATTTTTTAAAAATATTTTTTATGGGACTTGATAGTTCTAGTCTTAATTTTATTAAACTGAGTATGGATTAGTATCTTATGGGTTTAAAACATTTTCTTTTTTTTTTTTAATTTACATAGAGTCAACTCAATTTTTAAAATAGGAAACTTACATTAGGAAAAATAAAAGCCCTTCAAAATTGTTAGGATTAGGTTTCCAGAAATATTTGTGATTAAATTCATGATTAAAGAATTAAAGATTTTATGAGAAAGAGTTCATACTTACGCATGCAAATTTTAAAACTTATAAAAATGTTTTTGTTTATGAAATAAAGCCCACAAAATAAAAAAGACTTTGAACATATTTTAAGCACTTATCAATAATGCAAACAATTCATTTTTAATTTATAAAAAACTTACTTGAAACCTTATCAGTCTGTAACTAAGCCCCATTTTCAATATATTTATGATTTGTGAGGTTTTTGACATCAAATAATGTACATATTAAGAAATATTATTTTCTGACTGTTCCTGTAATCAAATATTCAATGCCTTTTTGATTTTCTTTTATTTTAAAGATTTATTTATTTATACATACAAGAATTGGGGTGTAGGTCAGAGGTGTGGTATGGTGAGAAGATTCACTAGAGACAGCCAAGGGAGCAGAACAGTCAGATCAACAGAAGGACACTGTTGAGGGGAGCAGCAGGCAAAGCAGGAGAGGTCTGCTGTGCCATGTGGGAAGCTCCCTGGCCGGGGATCGAACTCATGCTGTAGTGGCTATGGACAGCTTCAGAGGCTGAGACTTTGCCCGTTGCACCACCAGGGAGGCCCCTTTGTTTTTCTTTTTACTTCAAGTTTCTAATTTTTGACTTTCTGATTCTACTGTACTACAGGAAAATAATAATTTGGACAAATGCAAAGAAAAAAATGTTTTGGGGATATATGTTGAATCTATTCATTGGATTGCTATATTAAAAATAATTTTTTCACAAGTTATTGCATTATGACATACTCATGGTAACTTCATGCTAAAGTCAATAATTTTCCTTCAAATTGAAACAAGCAGGCTTAAAGCATTGATAATACTTTCATCCTGTAGCTTTTCTAAGCCATCAGTATAAAAGCCTTTAGTTGTCATTTCCAGGTTATATTTTTTCTCTTTTAAAGTTATTGACAATTGTAATAACTCATAATTTTAAAAGAAAATAAAAACATTTATTGAGCATTTACCAGGTATCAGATACTTTCTTAAATAGCTTGTAAGATTAGATTAACGTCCTCACTAAAATTTAAGTGGTTCTTATCATTCAGTTGAAGAAACTGAGGCCGAGACATAGTTAACTGTCCAGATCACAGACCTAGAAAGTGGCAGAGCATAGTTTTCCACAACTGAATCTATGCATGTCATCATACTTTTCTCAAGTTACAGATTTATGATAAAATCCTCAGATGTTTTCATTGCCATGGTAAATGTAGACAAATAATACTCTCTTTATTTAGTATGCAATATGCAAAATGAAACACTAGATGGCAATAAATGTCAAGGAACTGTAAAAACAAAGTAACCATTTTATAGCCCCTAAATAGTTAATTTTAAAATTTAAATAGGCATGCCAAGTTACTTTTCACACTCAGAAAAAAAAATAATGCTAATGTTTTATTGTATCTTGGAAATAAAAACTACTAGTCCTAAAATTACTAGATTAGACTACAATTTGTAAAGATTTCATGCTATGATTCTTTTCATGCTTTCTAGCAGTGCTCCTGTTCATTCCTCTCTTGACTTCATTCAGGACCAATAGATGCTAAATGGAGGGTCTCGGAATGGCATTAGTCACAAGACCAATGCAGTCCCCTCATAAAGCTTACAGACTGGTGGCAAACCACAGCCCCTCCCTAAAATCAGCATTAGACATCTCCATAAATGACTGTAACAGGTTCAGAAGTGAACCGAAAGCTATTAGGGTAGACAACTGTTTTCAAAGGTCTTTCAGTGAAATTATGGTGATTAGTTAGTAAATTTTAGTGAAAGATGATTTAGTAGAGGCTTTTTTTGTTGTTCATTAGATAGAAATAACTGATGTAGATAGGACTAGGGAGAAAAACAGTAGACAAGACAAAAGATACAGGAAAGGTGGGATGACAAATTGCTCAGGGTCCCTGAAACCCTAATAGTAGGGGATTTCAAGAACTTAGAGAAAGAGATTCTTGGGAAGACATCAAGATAACCAAGAAAAAAGTGGGTAGAAGACAGATATGAGACATAAGAGTTAAGAAGATGCTTGTCAGCTGCTCACCATCTCAGAAGAATAGATCATCTAGTGGGAGTGAGTTGTTAAGACTGGTTAATGAAGAAGGTATAGAGTGTATAAGGTAGTTAACTGCAGAGAAAAGAACTGTTGAACAAAACTATTAGAATGCAAAGGAAATACGTGTACCTTTCTTAGTTTCCTTTTTTGGCAAATAATCAAACAAGTATCAGAAGACTGACAAGAGAAAAGCCAAAAAGAAGTTTTATAATAACATGTATACTCCTGTAAACATGGGAGAGACCCAGTATGCCTAACTCACTCATATGGCTTTAGACACCATCTTGAAGAGTTGAGCTAAGAAAGGGAGGTTTGGGGGCAGGGAGTGTGGGGAGGAAGAGGTAAGCTGGAGGTAGGGGAAAGGGAAAGATCAATTAGGAAACTTTTATAAGAAAAGCAAGCAAACAAAAGGTATGCAGATTAAGTTATGCCTTCTCTCTTAACAAAATATAAAATTAGGTCTTCCAGAGAGATCCTTATGCTCAGAACTTTACTTCCAAAGCAAACCACAGCCCCTCCCTAAAATCAAGCTTTTGTCAAAAAGATCTGGGGGTTGCAGATTCTTGCTTACCTACAGAACTTAGAACTACTGAAGGTGACCAGTATTACTCTCCTGTAGAATTCATTCAGTGGTTTCCTTTTTCTTATTTTTAAAATTATTTTTAACTGAGGTAATATTGGAGTACCCTATCAGGTATTATACCATAGTGTACCCACAATCAACTCATTCATATTCCACCACCAGAGAACACTGTGCTTTCTTCCTTTTTTATTCTTACCTCTCTCCCAGCCCCTTCCTCCCTCAGTGCCTTTCTTAAATGGCTTTCAGCAATGACTGAAGGTTAAAAAGTAAAAGATAGAAAAAAATAATGTGTTGTTGGGTTTAACTTTCACTGGCTGTTGACAAAGTATGTAAGCTGGAAAGGTAAGAATAAAGGAATTAGAGTGTTATTGAGAAAAGAACGCAACCCCCTTAGTAGTAGTTACTGAATGCTTATTATGTAGAAATAAGCAATAATAATACAAATTGCTAAATGCTGTAGGTTCTCAACTGAGGGCAATACACTCCGTAAGGGACATTTGGTAATGTCTGGAGACATCTTTGGTTTTCAGAACTTGGGGGAAGGTGTGCTACTGGAATCCAATAAGTAAAGGCCCAAAATGCAGCTAAATATCATCCAATGTACAGGGAAATCTCAAAACAAAGAAATGTATAGCTCAAAATGGTCAGTGGTGTAAAGTTGAGAAACTCTTCCATAAAAGCACATCAGAGGTACATCAAATCTACACATGTAAAATCAAGAAATTTCTAGAGAAGGTGTCATGTAGAGCTAGGGCATGAAAGGCGGAAAACGTATCCAGACAGCAGAGTAAACAAGAATTTGTAAGGCATGCCCAAAGACTCAGCGATTGAAAAAAGCATAGCATCACCACAACCACCATTTATGAAGGAAACATTTTATATTAGTTTCTTTTTCTTTTAAAAGATTTATTTTTATTTATTTATGCACACAGGAACTGGGATGTAGGCCAAAGGTATGGGAAGTGAGAGGATTCACCAGAGACAAAATGGGGAGCAGAACAGGCAGATCTACTGAAATACACCGCTGAGGGGAGCAGCAGGTGAGTCAGGAGAGGTCTGCTGTGCCATGTGGGTCAGCTCCCTGGCGGAGATTGAACTTATGCCACAGTGGCTGGCAACAACTTAATAGTGCTGAGACTTTAACCCCTGCACCACCAGGGAGGCTCTGTATTAGTTTCTATTGGATAACTAATACACATTTTAAAAAGCAGTCTTTTTTAATATATGTATTTTTTATTCATATCTTTTACATTATTGTGTATTCCTTGTAATCTCCCCACCACCAATTCACCGGTGAACCATCACCATAGTCCCTTGTGCTCTTCTGTCCCCCATTTTGATCCATTTTCAAGAACAACTCTATTAATTAGATATTATTTCCATTTCACAGAGGAGGAAATACTTAAGCACAGAGAAGTAAAAAACGTGCCTTAGGATACACAAAGCAAGTAGGGCTGGAAGCTGAATCTATGGCTACTAACTCTAAGTCCATGTCCAAACTCTAAACTCTACTGCCTTGCCAAATCAATGTTAGAGGACAGGGTCTAGTAAGAGGAGAGTACTAAGAAGTGACACAAGGGGTAAAGGAAGAATAATCTGATAGATTGAATCAACTTGTGAAGGAATTTGAGGCTGTCCTGAAGGTAATGGAAAAATCACAGGATTTTAAATTGGAGCATCACATGATCAAATCTGCTTTTAAAAAATCACTTCTGATTGCAGTGTGGGGAATGGAGTGAAGAAAGGGAGATCAAACCATTGTAAATCACAACCAAGAGAGGCCTAAATAAGGTGATGGTGAGGAAAGTAAGAAAAGTTAAGAAATGAAGATTTGTACTTAGCGATTAGTTGGAAATTAAGCACAAAGGAAAGAAGGAAAAGGACAATCAGGTTTCTGGTCAGGGAGTGTGAGTGTTAGAGGAACAACAAAGAGCAAACCCCCAGTCAGGGGTGTTCTGAACAGACTCTACCCCCATCTCCATGCCAACAAGATCTCCAGGGATTATAAATCTCAGCTTGCCAAGACCCTGAGTTCCTGAATTGAGGCCTGCTGGGAACTAGGGCGGGGTTAAGTGGCCATGCTTGATTTAAAACTGCTTTTCCTACCTTGACTTATAAGCTGGTGTCTCAGTTCAGAGAGCCAATTAATCTCTCTCTCTCTCCCCCCCTCCACTCTTCTCCCCTCCCTCTCTCTCTCCCTCCCTGTCTCCTCTTCACACCCCCCTTGTAAATAAACCTCTATTTTGTTCCACTCTGTGAATCTGCCTTCAGGTTTTGTCCTGAGCTCCTAAGTTTGGAGGTGAGAACTCTCTTCCAGGTCATCCCTACTTCCCCTGGGGTTGCCCTGTAGCATTAGGGGACAAAGGGGCCTATTCAGTGAGCAGAAAACACACAGTTTTGGAGGAGTGAATATAATTGTAAAATTCATATTTAAATGGAAAGGGAAGAAAACCAGTTTGGTGAAAACAGGTAAAATGAGATACGAGGGAAGGCTTAAAAATTAGTCTGGAAAGAGAATACTGAGTATATTTAACTAGGAGATGGAAGAAAGAAAATCTCCAATCAGAGAAAGCAGTTCCAGAGTCTGAGATCTCCTGGATTCTTCAGGTCATGTGGGAGTTACAGCAGAATAGGGGACAAGATAATTAGAATTAAAGAAGTCAAAGTGGAGCGGAGACCTGGAAGAGATTTGGAGGAGGCACAGGGGGTCAGAAATATGTGAGGAAAAAGGACACATTTGCTTCTTAGCTTTGGACGTGCACCAGGGACTGGGAGGACATGGAAAGACACACATGGAGTCAAGACATGTAGAGATAATTGGAAGAGACATGGCTAAGAGAACAGTGGGGAGGCTGACAATGGCAGCCATTACCTACACTCGTACTGATTTGTTTCTTTTGATGCAGATCTGCCTGGCCCCTTCTGCTCTTTCCTATGATTCCCTTCCAGAAAGTGTGTCAGACTTGAGGAAAGCTTTTGGACTTCAGTAGCATGCTTTGGACCAGTCCTGTTTGGATGAGCATTTACCCATGAGGGAATGGATTATTTTGGGCATTTTATTGGAAAACTATTATCCTATCTTCACTTCTCTTTGTACACTATACTACTGAGGTTCTTGCACACTAAGCATATGCTTTGTCTTTATACAACGGATGGCGGACCTTTTTAAAGTATGCAGTTTTCTGTCAAGGGGTGCTCCTTAGTCTGCATATTAAAACCTTTAAAGCTGGTGAAAAAAGACAAGGTGGAGGATACTAACAACAGAATGTTTGTGACCCTCTAAAATTCATATTTTGAAACCTAAGCCCCAGTATGATGGCATATAAAGGTGGGTGATTTCATGGTTACAGTTTCAAAGTCCATGTAATCTATGCAACACTTCGGGGCATGAGCAGAATTAGTGCCTGCCTGAAAGAGGCCCCAGAGTGCTCCCATGCCTTTCTGTCATGTGGGGCACTGTGAGATACTTGTTTATGAACCAGAAAGTGAGCTCTCAGCAGACAACAAATCTTCCGGGGCCTTGATCTCAGGCTTCTCAGCCTGAACTGTAAGGAACAAATATTTGTTATTTACCCAGGCTACGATATTTTTGTTATAGCCTGAATGGAGAAAGACAAGAGGGAAAATGTTCAGATGTTAAAGTTCTTAAAAATTGTCAGTGATCCCACAATTATTTTATAAACTCATGTAATAAAACAGATGACTTTCTTATAAAAAAGGAATATTTAATAGTGTCCTCTAGATTGTTTAAATTAATTAAGATTAGGATGAGGAGAGACAAGATTTCAAAGAGTAGTAGTAACTGAAAGTAAATACAAATTTAAAAGTTAAAAGCAAAGGTCTGAAAATGACAGTAGGTACTGAGTGCTGGTTCCCCTATCATGGGTAGATGAGATGATAAGTACAAAGGCCTTCACTGGAGGTTTTGAGGTCACAGCTAGAATTGAGTACACATGAAAAAATTAGAAGTGTTTGAAGAAACAATAAAATATTTAAGGGAATTTGGTTAGGACTAAAAGTAAGTCTCAGAAGGCAAGGGACATTAGTAATAAAAACAGTGAGGGTCTAATGATCTGGGAAGAGTGAGAGATGATAAGGCAATGACTGAGAAGAGACTTAAGATAGAATTGAATACCCTGATATTTTAACAAAACACGGACACTGTTATATGGCTTGGGCCAATGTTGAAGAATATATAATTTTTACTATGGTAGAAAGATTCTATGTCTGTACTGTCCAATACAGTAATCATCAGCCACATGTGGTTATTAAGCACTTGAAATGTGGATAGTGTCTAAGGAAAATGCATGTAACTTAATGGATTATAATGTGACCCCTACATAAGGCAATGAATCACAATAGTAACCTGTTATTTAAAGGGCCTAGAACACCATCTGATCACTAAATGTTAACTATTAATGTCACTGCCATTATCATTAAATATGGTTGATCTGCCATAAACATGTTAAATAAACAAGTTAAGAAGGGACTACAATAGATACAGAATCATAACTAAAGATGCTGTTAAATATACACATATTATTATCTATGGCATATTTGGGTATCCTCAAAATTTTCCATCTATAGAGAAAACTATGGATTTTTTTTTTAAGGAGTATCCAAACCATTTTTTAAATTTTATTGAGAAATGGTTTTTCTTACAGAAAGCAGCAATACAGAATAACAGAGGTACCAGGAGACAGAAGCTAGGGAGGGGTGACACCAAAGAAGCTGGAAGTGGGATTGGGAGGTAAAAGGGGTGGCAAGGAGAGGAGGACTCAATTTACAGAAGTAAAGTCTGCAAAGCCCAAGGAAGAGGATTCAGAAAGTTTAGCTGAAGAGGATGGAGCAAATGGATCTTTTTTATTAAAAGGGTCCTAGGGACCCTTGTAATATTGGCATGGGTCGCTGCTGGCAGTCCACATGGCTGGAAAGGATGGGGTAGCAGAGGGGGTGGTGGAGGCTCAGGAAAGTCTGAGGAACCAAGCAGGTTCCAGAGGAGCACGCTTCTTTGGCTGTAGAGTACGAAGGGGCACTTGATAATCCTACCTCTCCAAAGGAGGAGATGAAAGAGCCAGAGGTTGGGGGCTTTGAAGGTAATGATAGAATTTTTCCGCAAATGAGTCAGAAGTGAACGGGTTATACTTCATCTCTTTCTCAAAGTCACGGGCAGAGTCTTCAAAGAGTCACTTTCTTTGAAAAGGTCCCTTCCAAATGGATCTGTTGAAATCACTGGCTGTTCTACAATGGGGTCACTCCGGAACAGGTCCCCTACGAAGGGATCAGCTCCTTTACATGGGTTGGATTTGAAGTTATCTTTAGTTTGGAAATGATCCAGATGCAATTCTTGTGTGTTGTTGCTAAAAAATAAGGTCTTAATTTTTAAAGAATGGACTACAGCTCCAATACCAACCCTGTCTGTCAGGGAGTTGGCCTTGCTCAGGTCAGATGGGTCAGTCAGGCTGGTGCCTTGGGTATCAAGCACCTGGGCAAACTGCTTCTGAGCCTTCTGGTGGCCGTTTTGCAGCTTCTTGCCTGGCTGATTCCCTCTTGCCTGAATTTGAGGAACGTGATGATGGTTTCCAACTGGAAATTCCCAGCCTGGAAGCTCTGCTCCAGCTGTGTCTCTTCTGCAGCAGATTTAGCTTTGATTTGTCCCAGTCAGGTCATCTTCTTGGAACTTGAGGTTGGATTCCCAAGTCGACCTGGGTCTTCAGTGAGGATATCTTCTGGGTCTGCTCTTGGCATTTCTGCCTGGTGTCACTCAACAAACCATGGAGCTTGGCTTTCTACTGGTTCACTTCATCCAGGTGGGCCTGTTTCTGAACTTCCAGCTCTTACAGACTACTTGTTTTCTTGTCTAGATAGTTTTGTAATTTCTGGATGTCATTAGCTTTCTGTCTGATGGCCTCTTCTTTCTCTCTAACATCTTATTCCAGTGAATATTTCTCTTTCTGTAACCAGGTAACCTCCTGCTTATGTCATTCAGCTCCTTCACACTACTGACTGCCCCTGAGCCAAGATTACTTGAACTTTCTGGTCTGGGTACACCTGTCTTTGAATGTGGGACCATGTTCAATGATAGGACTTGAGGGGGGTCGGTGCCTTTATTGACCTGCTGAATGAAATACATAGCTAATGTAAACTCATCTTTGCTTAATCTCCCCCATTTGCCTGGTATCAACCAGGGCCAATATGTGTGCAGGAAGGTTCTGGGCTAGGGCAGCATGCATGAAAGTCTCTTTCACCCCCTGGCCACTCATGTTTCTGTCTAGGCTGAGGTCAGTCTTCAGGAACATCTTTTCAAACCACATTTTGTCCGCCACTGACCATTCACTGTGGGTTGTGTCTACTTGATGTTGCACTAAGGAGACAAGGTTCTTGTGCAATTTAGGCTGCTGGAAAGGCATGGCTTGCAGGCTGTCTTTCAGTGATAGGCTGGCTCACAGGATAGGCACAGTCTCCAGTACACTTTGTTCTTTCTCTTGGAGGGGGCATGAGGAATGGGGGCAGGACGGAGGTTACAGGCTTCCTCTCAAAGGGCTTGGTACACAAAGTGCATCACCTGAGGAAACTTATTTCTGTCTAGATCCTGCCTACACTGTCAAGAGGCAAGATGGAGTTCATACGGGCTAGCTTGGTATTATCTACAGGGAGCAAACCATTTATGAGTAGGAGACTTTCAAGGATTCCATTGAGCACACTGAGTGTGCTTCTGTAGACAGCAGCATGACCATCAAAAGGCGGCTGGTGTCGTAGAATTTAGGAGGTGGCATATTCAAATTCAGATTGCTCAAGGTAACCTAATGGTCACTCTGTACACAAGCCACTAGTCTCAGGCAACAGAGAAATCCTGTTTGTCTAAGAACCCCTTGTCATCTGGGTCATCAAAGACCAACATCTTCCCAAGAATATCTGAGAGCCCAGACTTCTTCAGAAAACTCACTGCTGTACTTGATCCCACTCTGTCCACATATGCTGGATCTACATGATGCATAAGGTTTACATAATGGACTTCCAGTGGGAGCACCTAGAACTGATTATGGATATGAAAATATTCACGGCATCAAAAACTATCAGCAAATAAAAAGATTAAGCACACAAGTCTCAAAATACCTTACCACATTTTCTACATTCTCTGAATAATGATAAACAGGAGTGTTTGCAGAGGAATAAGAATTCTCCAAATAGCAAATTTGTCTAATTTAGAAAAGTCAACATTAACAGATTGGTATTCACTTTGTATGGAAGAGTATAACTGAAAAAAGGAGTTTAGTTATAGAACAACAATCAAAGAAATACTCAGGGGAAAAAAAGAGCAATTATGGCATGTTTTTATTTTAATCTTATTAGACTTGCCTTGGTTTTTTCAAAATTGGCTTCTTCAGTCATTTGCACAGCTTGTTTCACCTGCTCATAAGCACTTGCTTCTCTTTGCTGCACATCTGTCAAGCTGCTCCTTATGCAAACTAGTGCAGACATTAAGTCATCTCTTTCTCTGTCAGCACAAAAAGAACATTCACAACAAGAAATGATCAAACAATTACGTATTTGTAAGTCAGGATGAAAAATGCATTAATATGTATTAGAAGAGTGGCACAACAGGTTAAACACAGCACTATGCAGCTATCCAGAGCCACCGCAGCACAAGTTCGATCCTCGGCCAGGGAGATTCCCACATGGCGCAGCAGACCTCTCCTGTCTTGCCCGCTGCTCGCCTCAACAGTGTATTTCAGTCGATCTGCCTGTTCTGCTCCCCACTCTGTCTCTGGCGAATCCTCTCATCACCCCACACCTCTGGCCTAGACTCCAGCTTGTATGCATAAATAAATACATCTTAAAAAAAAAAAGAAGAGTGTGAGTCGACACAGCACATATTACACTACACACCAGAGATCCTCTGTCCTCACTTGGTGAGGCGCAGGCAGAAAAGCCATGGGCATTCATGAACTGCATGAACTGCATCTGTGTGGGACAGTAACCTACTGTGGGAGGACTGGCACAAGAGCGTGGCAATTTAAAAGCCCATAACAGAGAAAATTAGTTTAAATATACAGGGGGGAGGGGGATGAAGTGGGGAAAAGGAAAGTAGAAAAAAAATTGTACCTCAAAGTAGAAGTAAATGTGTTAAGAAGGAGTTACTGAGGTTTGCTTTATGCTGCTGATTCTTCCCTTATTAACTTGAACAAATATATCCTTTTCCCCTTCTCTTTTAGTTAAATTCTTCACCTACTTAGGAACAGATTTCTTCTTTCCATGGATAAAACTGTTGAATCACTCAACTGCATTAACATACATAATGCTCATAATTTAACCAAACCCACTGGGTTTGATCAATGTCAACCCCAACCCTCCTCAGCAATTCTTATCAGTAGCCTAAACCAAGCTATTTCTTGGGGGTAGAAGTGAACCAAATGCCAAAATGCTATGGCATGTAAAACAAAGTACCCATGAGATGGGCAGTTGAACGTCTAGGGCGTCATATAGTTAAACCACCAGTGAGGGCTATCTGCAGCAATACCATACCCAGCTTGGCACACACAGCTTCATCACTGGATGTCAGTTTCTGCTCAGCAAATGCTATCTGGAATAGGACAAAGGGCATCTGGCCATGTGCCATCCTTTAAATATTCTCTCTCTCTCTCTCTCTCTCTCTCTCTCTCTCTCTCTCTCTCTCTCTCCCTTTTCTCTCTATCTCTCTTTCCTTTTTCTCAATCCTTATGTAAATAAACCCTACTACTGTTGTTTCTCACTGTGTATCTACTTTTGGGTCATGTCCTCTGTTCTTAAGCATGCCGGTGAGGATTCACCAACTGGGTCAAACAGTTTCCCTAGGATTGATCCATTTCAAAAAGATTACAGGATATTTAGAACTTATTCAAAGGATAAAAACGACCAGTAGAACCAAAATTAAAGCGGGCGGGAAACTTTCTATACACAGAAGTTTTTTTTAAAAAATGTAATATTGGACTATTAACTATGCTATTTTATTCCATGCTTTGTTAAGAGTTCAAGTTTTAAACCATAGTTTCAAATCCAGTTGAAGTAACTGCTTGAAATTTCCATTTCATTGCCAAGTTCTAAATTATCAGAAAATAGCCAACAGTGGTTTTTAAAAATTTAATAAACTTTAAGGAATTATAATTTAAAAAATTATAAATTCTGAGTTTGAATCACTTTCAGCATAAGACAATTACATTAAGATATGTCTGAGAGATAAAATAATTTTAAAAAATTGTGGTATTTGGAAAGCAGTCATGTTTTAAGAAAGATATAATATTAAACAAAGTTACAATTATTAGTAGTTCCACAAGGGGCTGTAAAAAACTGTAAAAAAATCGCTATAAAATTCATGGGAGCATAGAGGTCTTCATTTTAGAGTTTTCTGGTTTCTTTTAAATTCAGAAAGATTTTTGTTGTTTTACAGGTATTGAAAAAAGGAGTTAATTACTTTGATCAAATATACTGAGACAATAATGATGTGAAAAAGTAGATCAAAGCAAGACTAATTATTCTAGTTAAATAAAATATAAATAAATTAAGTACAAGCAAAACAGAATTTGTATTTATTGTATTTGTGGGAAGTTTTTAACATAGTCTTTCAAAGTCAACTATAAAGAGCATTATCAATAAACCACCCCAAAATGACCAGCTAAACTAAAGTCCTAGTGTCACAGGGTGTCAACCCCAAGGAGTGGGCCCCTGTGCCCTCTAGGCAGTACTAGTTATAGCTAACCCAGGTAAGGCTTTATTAGAGAGATTCATGCAGGAGGGAGCCAGTTTGGGAATGGAGAATATAACCTGGTTCCACAAAGGGAGTTAGCAGAAGATATTTAAAGGTATGTCCACAAGATGGGAAGGAAAAGGTCAGCATCATAGGTTGTTCTGGATTGGTCTATAACCATGAATGCAGATATGTTACATTCCAACTACACATTTGGGATCTCAGCTTTCTCCCTCCAGGAAATAATGAGATAATAATTGGTCAGAATCTAATATTTTTACACTATCATGGCACCTCATGTTCAGTGTGGTGAGCTGAACTGTTTGGACAGACAAATTTTTATAAAAGTCATGTTACTGAAATAAAATTAGTCATTTCCTATCAATTTGTATGTGCACAACACGAATATGACAGTCAAATTCTGATTTTGGCTCTAGTTTTTTTTATAATCTGCAATAAATTGATGTTTACATCACAAAATGCATGCCAATAGTAATAGGCCTAGGTTTTCTCAATAGGAAAATACAGTAGAAATCATTTCTCCTTTCTGAAAAGGAGAAACTTTTCCAATCTAGTATGAGCTACTGAAAGGAATTTAACAAAAATCAGTAATTTTTGATACCACTAAAAAGTGTGAGTATATTAAGCAAGAAAAACTTACTTGTCTAAAATAATGTTGTTACCTATTGTCAGGGTGCAAGAGAAAATCCCCCATCTCCTGGGTTCTCCTTAGGCTAGACAAATAACACTGGTCAACAATTTTTTATAAAAGTCATGTTACTGAAATAAAATTAGTCATTTCCTATCAGTTTGTATGTGCACAACACGAATATCACAGTCAAATTCTGATTTTGGCTCTAGTTTTTTTTGTAATCTGCAATAAATTGATGTTTACATCACAAAATGCATGCCAATAGTAATAGGCCTACAGTTAATACCTGTAAAAAATCGGGCCTCCCTGGTGGCGCAGTGGTTGAGAGCTGTGCTGTGGAGCTACCAGCAGCACGCAATGCGAGTTCAACACCCAGCTGGGGAGAATCCCACATGGCACAGCAGACCTCTCCTGCCTCGCCCGCTGCTCCCCTCAGCACTGTATTTCTGATCTTCCTGTTCTGCTCCCCACTCTGTCTCTGATGAACCCTCTCGCCACCCCACGCCTTTAGTCTGTACCCCAGCTTGTATACATAAATAAATAAATCTCAAAAAAAAACCCTGTAAAAATCAAGTCATAGACTACTTCTTAGATTTCTTTGCTTGTCTCTTGTATAGCTGTTCAGGAATAGAATAGATGGAAGATGGTTTCCATTGTGCAATAGCATAGCCTTAAGACTCAGTTTCGAAGAGTCTAGAAATAGTCTCCATTCTTGTGGGTCATGAGTGATTTCGAAGGCATTCATGGGGCCCTCAATATCGGAACAGAATACCAGAGTACTTTCCTTTCTGAAGAAAGGCTCCAACTGCTGGTGGCGATTTCGATATCAAGTAATTGTGACATCGTCTTCTAGAAGATTCCATTGTTGGAGTCTTGATCCTAGCAATTCTGCCTTGTTCTTGGATAAGTCCAAATCACGAACCACATCATTTAGTTCTTTCTGTGTTAGTCTGTGTGGGATTGATGATGCACCACAGTGAAAATCTGGATCTCTGCATGCTGATGGAACAGGAGAAGAACAGGTCGGCTCACCCTTGTCCTCATTAGATGAATCAAGAGAATATTCTGCTGGAGGTTCTGGAATAGGAAGCCCCTCACAATGTAGAACTGGTCTCAATGCAGACGGAATGTTTGGGTAGACTGTTCTTGACTTCTTTTGCTTCGTTATTCTGTCGGAAAGAGGAGGAAGCAAGCAGAAGTAACAGTCTTTTATGTGGTTGCTTGGCTCTCTCCACATCATGGGGGCTGTAAACGGCATTGATGGTCTTTTGTCATTTCACCACTGTGAAAGCTGTGTTGTACATGTAGCACAGCATCTATGTGGGGCCCAAGGCTTGTCTTGGTCACCAACCTTGCATCCCAAGTAAAGATGATAAGCCTTCTTCACTTGAGAAGTGATCCTTTTCTTCTGGTTGGCAAATGTCACTTCCCCACAAATAGAGTAGAAATTATCCACGCTATTAACCCACTTTTGAAGCACTGCTGTTCTTTATTGTGCCTAATGGATAAAATAATAACAGTTCGATGGGACAGTAGCTTCAACTGTCTCTCACAACGTCTGAAATATTTTCAGTGCTCAACCTTTCCGACATGGCTTTATATAGTGCACTGCTGATGTCAGATTACTTCAGCAGCTGCCTGGCAATAGTATTGCATTGCATCAGAAAATGATGCAATCCATTCTGGATGATGTGTACATGATGGTATTATGCAATGTGATTCAATATTACATCATTCTAGGCTGATTTAGGATGTTACTGCAGTCCTGCTGGGTAAATTTACACAGTGAAACATATAAAATGAATTATATGAAATACCTTCAAAATGAGAGCTAATAAAAAAATTCAGGGTTATATTCATGTTCAGCACACTAAGATAATACAGATTAGGGCCTTTTTAAGTCAGTAACGCTCTCACTGTTGACCAGCGTTAATCAAAACAGCATCAGATGGGTCAGCAAAGGGAAAATCAATTTAATAATATGTGAGGGTGGGGTAGCTAAAATTAATATGCAGGAACCGATTTTGGTCAGAGAGAAAGGGGTAAACTCCTAAAGTACAAATCCTGGGGCACCAAAGAGAGAGGAAGGGGACACTTCACATGACAAGGAGGGGATGATTTCATTTTTACTCCGAGAATAGATTCTTTTTTTTTTTTAAAGATTTATTTTTTATTTATACATACAAGCTGTGGTACAGCCAGAGACGTGGGGCGGCGAGAGGTTCACCAGAGACAGAGCGGGTAGCAGAACAGGCAGATCAGAAATACACTGCTGAGGGGAGCAGCGGGCGAGGCAGGAGAGGTCTGCCGTGCCATATGGGATTCTCCCTGGCTGGGCGTCGTACTCGCGTCGCCGCTGCCGACAGCTCCACAGCACAGCGCTTAACCGCTGCGCCACCGGGGAGGCCCCGAGAACAGATTCTATAATGTAAAATGGAGACCAGTTATTTTATGATGGGAAAAGTCATAAGATGAGGACCAGTGATTGTTTCTTTGATCAGGGAAAAACAAAAGTTAGGGGTGACAAACTCTTCTTCAATTAGGGAAGAACCAAGTACAGAGAAGGATGTGTTTTTGTTTAGGCTCTAGGGTGTTCATTTTTCTCAACTCAAAATAACTTATATTATTTAAGTAACAATAAAAGTTTCTTCTAGAGGCCCATAGGGTTTCATTTAACTTTAGTTTGTGATAGCAAGGGGAGAAGTATTACAGAAGACCTACTCTGGACATGTGGCAAAAGCCTATCTGACATTTTGGAAACCAATTCCACATCACAGCTAGCAGAACCTGTGTATTCTATCTTGAAGAAAACTACAGTGAAGGAACTTTTTAAAAATCCATCTTATTTGAAGCTTAACTTGAACCATATGTGATTTATGGTAGAGATAAAAGAACACATCTCTTTAAAATCATACTTCTCTGTGTCACCAAAGATTCCGCAGTGGCATACTTACTTAGTCAATCTTTCGATGGTCTGCATGTGAACATTATTATGGGTTTTGGAAATAACAGCTTCATGCTGAGCGCACTTCAAACAAAGACCACCAACACGGTTAGAAATATTAGCAGCAAGAAGAGATTCTTTATGCTTTAGTTGCTTTTTAAGATCTTCACAATTTTTCTGATACTCGGCTAAATCTTTCCTAAAAGAAAGAAGTTCCAGAAAATGGCAAAGTGAAAGTGCAGTACTTTCAAATGTATCACCACAGTGAAAACTATGACAACCATTGTGACAGTGATAACTACTACCTTATAAATACTAATTTACTTTATGAGGTGCTTTATATATAATACCTTGTTAATTCTTATCACAACCCTGAAATGTAGGTATGATTATTTTAATTTACATTTAGATAGACAGATCACCTCCATTTTGCAACAAAAAAGTATCTAGATTAAACATTAGAAATGAGTGAAATTATACTCTAACTATTCCTTGTTCTCTCTTTCTGTGCCACTCATTTTGATTAACCAAGAACTTGCAAAAACATGGCGGCGAACAGACGCTAGGATCAGGCTCTCCCACAAAAAATCGATCTATGGAGAAAAATATCCCTAACTTTGAGAGCTGTCTCAAAGAGAACCGGATACCCTATGCAATACAATCAACGCTGGGGGTGCTTTGGACTTAAAAACTAAACTGAAGAGTCGGAGTAAAGAGAAGAGAGGGGACATCTGATTCCACACAAAGGAGGAGCAGAGAGGAGAGATGGGCGGACCAACTTCCCCTGAGAGCCACTGAATACAAGGTTAGAAACTGTGGTGAGGTCGAAGGGCTCCGGCAAGCCGACTGGGAGCACAACCCCCACTCCCCCACCCCACGACCCCCCTCTCTTCCCTGCGTGGCAGCCGTGAGGAGCAGGAAAGCGGGAGGGTCACTGTGTTCCATCCCCCACCTGGGGCTAGGTAACATCTCAAAGGGGAGAAAGTCCAAGCAAGAAACATCCCCCACTGGTTGCTAGGTGATAGATTAGCCAGAAAAACTGGTTGGGCTGGAAAACCTCCTGCAGAGACCACCTCATTCTGAGCTTTAGAATGCAAATGGACGGGAGGCTAAGGATGGAATTTAAGGACTATTGACTGACAATCCCCAAAACCCCTCCCATACCTGTTGCTGAAAATATCTCCTCCTGAATCTCTGACCACACCCTCCCCTGCAAAGTGTCAGCATCTTGGCACCCGGAGGGCAGCAAAAAACAAAAGAACAAACAAACAAACAAAAAAGACCACAGCAGGTGGTGAACACGGCCCAGCACTCACCACGCCCCCAACTTCTAGGCGGCTGCACACTGGCACCCTAGAAACTAGGTGAGGTGGAAACGCTGATCAACAGCCACCCACAACCTCCACCCCTGCACCCCTTCGTGGAGTAGCAGGCCCCAAGCAGCAGAAAACAAACTAAGACCAGGAGCTCCCAACTACCCCCCCACTAGACATAACCCCAGGGGCAGGAATAGCCCCAGGCAAACATCGCAGGAAAGGCGGGGAGAGTGGAGAAAGAATAGAAAGACTCCCAGCAAGGACTAATGACAGCAGCAACAACAAGACAACAACATATGTCACTGGAAAGGAGGAACTGAACCCCAGCAGGGGACCCAACCAGAAACCCCAGAACCTAAGAGCAAAAGGACTACAGAACTCCAAATTCACATTTCCCCAATACTTTATTTTCTTTATTATTATTTTTTATTTTTTACTATTTTATTATTATTATCCCTTTTATATTCTTTATTATTTTTTTATTTTTTACTATTTTATCATTATTATCCCTTTTATTTTCTTTATTATTTTTTTAGTTTTTACTATTTTATTATTATTATCCCCCACCTTTTTTCTTAACTTTCAACCTACCTTTTTTTTCTCTTGGTCCTTCATTCCTACTTTTCTTCATCTCCATTCCCCTTTTCTTTCCTCTCCCTGTTTTTTTTCTTCTCTTTTTTCTCTTTTCCCCTTCCTCTCTTTTCTCTTTTCTTTCTTTTTTACTACAAACCATCCCTTCATCTTCCCTAATTAAACTCGGAACCAGGAACACACTGGAGACACATCACGAGAAACACAAAAATTCAACAAAGAAAAATAAGAAAATCCAGAAGCTATCTAGTCACAGCCAAAGCAACTTAGACACTAGGGAACCACAAACACTTCTGAGCAAGTAAAACCAGGAGTCATGCCCGCCAGCACCAGTGGAAAACTACGAACAGAGCAAAGCAGAAAACCAACAATGGGAAAGAAAAAAGTCACAAATGACCCTCAAAACAAACACCACAAAAAGAAAATCCCTCTCCAGAACCCATTAATATGGACATAGAAGATTACATCCACCTAACAGATAAAGACTTCAAAATAGACATCACAAAAAAATTGATAGAATTAAATGAAAAGAACAAAGAACCAAGGGATATAAACAAAGAACTGAGGAATGAGAATGAATCCATAAAGAAGAAATTGAAGGAACGGGAAGATTTAAAAGAACTAAAGAATGAGAACAAATCCATAAAGAAGAAATTGAAGGAAATGGAAGATTTAAAAACAGTAGAGGAGCTAAAGATATCCAGGGAAAGCCAGAAAAGTGAATTAAAAGAATGCAGGGAAGAATAAGCACTCTGGAAGATAATGATACTAACAGAATCAAGGCAGAAAAGGAAAGAGAAAAACAAAGGAAAAAGAATGAGGAACAGCTTCGAGAACTATCTGACACCATGAAAAAAGGAAACATCAGAATCATAGGAATCCCAGAAGGAGAAGAGAGAGACAAAGGAACAGAGAAACTTCTCAAGGAGATAATTGAAGAGAACTTCCGAAACATGAAAAAGGAAACAAAAATTGACATACAGGAAGCCAGATGATCTCCATATTATTACAACGAAAGAAAAAAAAACTGCAAGACACATGATAGTAAAACTATCGAGAATTCAAGACAGGGAAAATATATTGAAAATGATGAGGGCAAAGAAACAAATAACCTACAAAGGAAAGCCAATTAGGCTGACATCAGATTACTCTGAAGAAACACTACAAGCAAGAAGAGATTGGAGGGACATATATAACACACTACATGCCAACAAATGTCAACCAAGAATACTCTACTCTGCAAAGCTCTCATTCCTTTATGAAGAAAAAACATGGACCTTTTCCGACAAACAGAAACTACAGAAATTCATCACTACCAAACCCCCACTCCAAAGAATACTAGAAGAAGTCATGAAGACAAAAACAACAGAAGAAGGACCAGGAAACACAGAATAAGGTAAGAAGTAGAACCACAAAAGAGTAAACAAACAAACAAACAAAAAATACGGATGACAGTATATCAATATTAACTCTAAATGTAAATGGACTAAACACACCAATTAAAAGACACATCATAGCAAGATGGATCAAAAAACAGAACCCAACCTTCTGCTGTCTACAAGAAACAGATTTAAATGAAAAAAGATAATCAGAGATTAATAGTTAAAGGATGGAAAACAATCCTACAAGCAAATGGACCAAGAAAGAAGGCAGGAACAGCTATACTTATATCAGATAAAATAGACTTCAAACTTAAAAAGGTAAAAAAAAGACAAAGCTGGCCACTACATCATGATAAAGGGGACAATAAAACAGGAGGATAAAACAATCATCAACATATACTCCCCATATGAAGGAGCACGAAAACATATCAGATAATTATTATCATCCCTGAAAGCAGACATTAAAGAAAATATATAAATAGTAGGAGATCTCAACACCCCACTTTCTCTAGTAGACAGATCAAGAAGACAGAAAGTAACCAAGGACATCAAAGCTCTAAATAAGGACCTAGACCACATGGGATTAACAGATATCTACGATCACTTCAACCCCCAAAATTGAATACACATTTTTCTCAAGTGCACACAGAACATACTCCAGGATCGATCACATATTAGGCCACAAAACAAACCTCAACAGACACACTAAGATCAAAATCATATCAGCCCCCTTCTCCGATCATAAAGGAGTCAAACTGGAAATAAATCATAAAAAGGAAAAAAGAAACCTCCTTACCTCATGGAGACTGAAACCCACATTACTGGAAAACCAATGGATCAACAAAGAGATCAAAGAAGAAATTAAAAAATACCTGGAACTGAATGACAATGAGGACACAACTTTCCAGAATGTCTGGGATGCAGCAAAAGCAGTAATAAGAGGAAAATATATAGCATTACAAGCTCACATAAAGAAACAAGAAACAACCCAAAGAAACAATTTAATCTAACATCTCAAAAAACTAGAAAATGAACAACAAAAAAACCCAAAAGAAAGCTTAAGAAAGGAAATAATAAAAATCAAAGCAGAACTAAATGAAATGGAAACAAACAAACAAAAAAACAATCCAGAAGATTAACGAAACCAAAAGCTGGTTCTCTGAAAAAATAAATAAAATAGACAAACCACTAGCCAGGCTTACAAAGAAAAAACGAGAGAAAACACAAATAAATAGGATCATAAATGAAAAAGGAGAAATCACAACAGACAAAGCAAAAAAAAAAAAATCAGAGACGACTATAAACTGCTATACGGAAACAAGTATAACAACCTAGAGGATATGGACAAATTCCTAAAACTATACAATCACCCAAAGTTAGACAAAGAAGATATAGAACACCTAAACAGACCAATCACAAGTAGTGAAATTGAAACAGTACTTAAAAACCTCCCCAAAAACAAAAGCCCAGGACCAGATGGTTTCACAAATGAATTCTACCAAACATTCAAAACGAAATAGTCCCTATATTACACAAACTCTTTCAAAAAATAGAGAAGGAAGGAGTACTACCAAACACATTCTATGAAGCAAATATTACTCTAATACCAAAACCAGACAAAGACAATACAAAAAAAGAAAACTACAGACCAATCTCCCTAATGAATACTGATGCAAAAATATTCAACAAAATCTTGGCCAATAGGATCCAAC
>PVIJ01017048.1:0-30734 GCA_004024925.1 Scalopus aquaticus | reverse complement strand
TTCACCAGAGACAGAGCGGGGAGCAGAACAGGCAGATCAGAAATACACTGCTGAGGGGAGCAGCGGGTGAGGCAGGAGAGGTCTGCTGCACCATGTGGGAATCTCCCTGGCTGGGCGTCGAACTCGCATCGCTGCTGTCGACAGCTCCACAGCGCAGCGCTTAACCACTGCACCACCAGGGAGGCCCACGGGAGTACCCAGAGTTGAAGGGAACCCACAGTGCTTCTGCTTGAGCCTGTCTTGCCAACACCGGCTGTTGGTGCAGGGACTCCTGGCACTCAGGGCACGGGCACAGTGCTCTCTGCAGGCACAGACTTGTAGAGGCTGCATTCCAGTGTCTGCACAGTAACACAGACCCAGAGACTGCCCAAACACACCTGGCACCTGGCTCCCTCACACAGGATTCAGGCCCCCGCACCCCACACGCAGGGCACACCCATTAAAGTTGAGGCATCTTTCCTCTTTTCTACCCAAGTATTTAGCTTCTTGGAGAGCGTCTCCCATCTGCTAAAGTTAAGCAAAGCAGACCAGGCCCTGCTTCATAAATATATGCACACGTGGTGGGGGGTGGGAGGGGAGCTCCATGTGTCCATATATTTTATATATATAATATAAATGAAATATATATTGTATATCCTTGACTCGAACCATCTTCCCCCAGGTGTTGTCTTAGGGCAGTGTGAGTCCGAGATTGCTACCAGCCCCCTCAGACTTCTGAGGTGATGGCTTCCAGGGCCTCCCTCCAATCTGCTCTGCTTAAAACTCCCCCAAGGCTCCAGTCCCAGCATCTGGAAGGATCTCAGACATCCTGCCTGGTGTGGCCCCCACTTCTCTGGCCACTACTCATCTCACCCTGCCTCTCCCTCCAACCCCCCCCCCAGCCCTCACTCCAGTCTGTACTCAGAATAAACTGATCTTTTGTCCTTTGCAGAAAGATAGACATGGCTTTACACACACTTGTTCCTCTGCCCACATCTTTATCTGGCTGTCCCTCCTCATCCCTCAGGAGTCAATAGAGCATTTTCTCTAGCCTCTAGGGCTGGATTCCTGTCTCTCCTTATTTATTTATTTATGCATACAAGCTGGGGTGTATGCCAGAGTTCTAGGGGTCAGAGGATTCCCCAGAGACAGAGTGGGGAGCAGAACAGGCGGATTCACTGAAATCCACTGCTGAGGGGAGCAGCGGGGAGACAGGAGAGGTCTGTTGCGCCCTGTGGGAAGCTCCCTGGCCGGGGATCAAACTCGTGCTGCAGTGGCTGCCCATAGCTTCATAGGCTGAGACTTTACCCGCTGCACCACCAGGGAGGCCCTCGGTGTCTCTCCTTTGGGTCCAGTAGGTCCTTTGCTCACCTCCATCGCATGCCCCTGAAATCTCCGTTCTCCCATCCTCAGCCCCTGTGAGACCAAACATCCTATGAGGACGAGCCCCCGTCCTGGTCTCCACTGTGCTCTCCACTGGGTGTGTAGCAGACACCTGGTCGACGCTGGCCAGGAATGACCTGTTAGCTGACCTGCAGCTGTTCCGCAGCCCGGTGATCACCACTTCAAAGCAGGCTCAGCGGATTCCGGGGCTGGGGTTCTTCCCAGGCTGTTGATTCAGAGCAGGATGAGGCTTGAGCTGAGCTAAGTCCTGGAGTTCCATCGCATACTGCCCTGGCTTCCCGAACTCCAGACAACTGTCGCCAATCACCTATCTGACATCTCCACTTGGATGTCCAGTCAGAACATCCATGTACCATATCCCAAACCAGACTTCTGATTTCCCTCCAAAATCTGCTCCTCCTCCACTCACTGGATGCCAGTTCCATTGTTCTGGTTGCTCAGGAAACAAAACCTTGAAGTCACCTTGAATACCTTTCTTTTTCTCACACCGCACATCCAGTCCACCAGGAAACCCTGTCGACTCTCTCCATGAAATGTAGCAAGAAGCCAGAGTCCCACATTTCTAGCACTGTCCCCCAACTGGGCCACAGTCTCTGACCTGGGCTTCCAAAATCCACTCCTGAATGGTCTCCCCACTTTTTCTTTTATTTTTTAAAAGATTTTATTTATTTTTGCACAGAAGAACTGGGGTGCAGGCCAGAGGTGTGGAGGTGGGTGAGAGGATTCACCAGAGACAGAGTGGGGACCAGAATGGATGGATCTACTGAAATGCACTTCTGAGGAGAGCTGTGGGGAGACAGAAGAGATCGGCTGCACCATGTGGGTCAGCTCCCTAGCCAGGGATTGAACTCAGGCCATCACGGTGGGCCTTCCCAGTGGTAGTACTGAGACTTAACCCCTAGGCCACCAGGGAGACCCCCACTTTTTCTGTTGTCTTTCAACACGATGGCAGCCAAAGTGATCCCTTTGAATCCTGCCTCACACCATATCACTCTTGTACTCAAAACCTTCAATGCTTCCCAGCCCCCTCACTATGAGGCCTTACAAGGTCTTGCCCCCAGTCATCTCTGCCCCCAACACCCACCCCTATTCCCTGGTTCACCCAGCAGCATCCATATGGATGTCCCCCACCCCAGCTGTTCCTCAGATCCACTCCCAGCTCAGCCCTTCCAAGGCTGTTCCCTTGCCTGGAATGGTCTCCTCCCAGTGGCCACAGGACCAGCTCTGTCATTTGATCAGGTCCTTGCTCGAAGGCACTGTGGAGTGACACACAGTAGCCCCAGTCAGCATCCCTCTGCCTTGTCTGCTTAGCACTGTTCAGGGCTGGACCACTTGTCTCCACCCACTCACTATAAGTTCAAGGACAGTCGAGGGCCTCCCTGGTGGCACAGGAGTTAAGTCTCAGCACTATCCCAGAAGCTATCCCAGGCAGGGCAGCATTAGTTCGATCTCCAGCCAGGGAGCTTCCCACATGGTGCAGCAGACCTCTCGGTCTCCCTGCTGCCCCCTCAGCAGTGGATTTCAGTCAATCTGCCTGTTCTGCTCCCCACTCTGTCTCTGGTGAATCCTCTCACACACACCCCAACCTCTGGCCTACACCCCAGCTCTTGTATGCATAAATAAATAAATCTTTTTTTAAAAAAAGTTCAAGGACAGTAGAGACTTAATTTTTTTAAGATTTATTTTATTTATGCATACAAGCTGGGGTACAGGCGAGATATGTTGGGCAATGAGAGGGTTCACTGGAGACAGAGTGGGGAGCAAAACAGGCAGACTGACTGAAATACACTGAGGGGAATAGCGGGCTCTGGAGGAGAGGTCTGCTGCGCCAAATGGGAATCTCCCCGGCGGAGCATTGAACTCAGGCTGCTGCTGCCACCGCTCCACAGCGCTGCGCTTAACCCACCCAACCCGCTGCACCACCAGGGAGGCCCAGAGACTTTTTTATTTACTGTTGTATCACAGCTTCTAGAACCATGTCTATACCAGGCATTCAATAAGTAACCATGAATCAAGGATCTGGTTAGACTATCAAAAAGTCACTCCTGAGCCGGGTCCCAATCCACTGCTTTGGTCTCAACTAGTCCCTCTAGAATTTAGTTCTGCTTAGGTAGGGTGAGGGGTACCAGTTCCCCAAGTGTCTGCCATCCTGCTCCTCACCCACCTTAGACTAGGGGCTCCATTACCTCCAAGACACACAATTCAAAGCACAGCTTCTATCGCACCACCTCAAACCAAATCATTTCAAACAAACACAAAAATCAACACAGCCCATTTTGCCTTTGCAGCATGTTTTAAGCTTTTCCCTTGCTCAAGAACAATCACAACTTATCGTACTGGACAGAAACAGGCCCTCACCTATTTACTAGCGTCAAAAGGATTTTTAATCTAAAAGTCACAAGATTCATGAATCCTAAATGAAAGGAGTTTTTGCAGCATGCCTTGGGCAAGCGGCACCTTCCCTCTGATCTACTCGCTCTGCAGGGCTCTGGCGAGAAGGTGGGCTTTGCATTTCATTGGCGAGAAAGGATGAAAAGGTTACGGGTAGGTTGTTCAGAGCTTAAGGGTATCCCTGGAGCAGTTTGCTTAGATCTGTTTGGCCACACTTTGAAGCAAACAAGCCCCCCACATTCCCGGAGACACCCATCCCAGTAGTAAGCACCCAGATGCCTGCCTACTTCCTCCTTGCTCCAAAACTCTGAATAGGAGCAAAAGATCATATTCAAAAAAGGAAAAACTGAGCTGGCTTTGGGACTGTGGACCCTAAAGTCCTATGACTCCAGGCATGAAAGAATGTGTGAGCCCAGGCAGGCTCTCTGGGCGCATCTGGTTTTTCCTTTTATGCGTCTGCGATTTCTATGACACAGGAAATCCATTCTGGAGCAACCCTGTCTGCTTTCTAGTGAGTGCATAAAAAATGGGGATTAAGCGTCTGTTTATCTCACTGCTGGGGGAGGAAGATACACTCCAGAACAGCAGCATTTGGAGGGTGGAGGCTCTGCCTTTCCCTGCCTCCGGGGAGGGGCAGTAACAGATGGAGGGCTGGGAGGGCAGAAAGGTTTCTGTGCAGGCTTGTGAGTGCGGAGAGCCGGCTGTCACCCCGCCACACACCAGGTACAGGAAACCCTTGTGGCGCAAACTGGCTGCACGACTCCACAGCCCCCAATCTCACTGCGTGGAGCCTTCTCCACGCTATAACCACTGTCAAAGTCATCTTCTCACAGGAAGTCCCTAAAAAGGGCTGAAGAGGTCAGCTTCTCCCGCCCACAAGGGAGGTAACACAGAGCTGTGCGTCATGAAGGTAACAGACCCCAGTTTAAGGGGGTTGATAGGCACATTAAATGAGGTGGACAGGACAGGAGAATGTCTACTGAGAAAGCAAAGAGAACGGGCATAAACCCCAGGTGGGGTGGAAGGGGGGAGCTGGAACCCAAATTCCTCTCACTCCTGAGATAACTTTTTAAAATAAAATTTTAATGATTTAACATTGATTTATAAAACTTGATAAAGTTTGGGGGTACATCTTCATAGACAACAAATGTCGCTAAAAAACAGATCAGAGGCAGGCCTCCCCGGTGGCGGAACGGGTTAAGCCTCTTCACTTTGAAGCTGTCCGCAGCCGCTGCAGCACGAGTTCGATCCCCAGCCAGGGAACTGACCCACAGGGTGCAGCAGACCTCTCCTGTCTCCCTACTGCTCCCCTCAGCAGTGTACTTCAGTGGATCCACCTGTTCTGCTCCCCACTGTCTCTGGTGAGTCCTCTCACTCCCCCTACCTCTGGCCTGCACCCCAGTTCTTGTAAAAAAAGAAAAAAAAACAGATCAGAGGTTAGCAAAAGAGGGAGGAGGTCAAGCAAAGGCAGAGGGGCTTCTCAAGGCCTGCCCTATTTCAGCTTCTTGGGTTGCAATCAAAATGTAAGAACTGCTTCTCTGCCCCTTGTTTTTGTCACGTTACTGTGCTCTTAAGGTTTCTATTCTCACCTTCATGCTCATTACCTCCATAGCAGCCACTCTCCTGAGCATCCCAAAGAAGGCGCCCAGGGCTTTTCTCTAGGAAATTTACTGGTGTCATTTTTGCCCAACTGTTCAACTTCACCCCCTCAAACATATTCCATTGTGCCCACGAACCCCACAGCAGAGTTCTGCCAGTCTTTCTTAATCTTCTGCAGGACCAAAGCCTAGCCCAAGGCAGGGGCCACAATCCAGTCCTCTAAGATCATCAGGAATGGCCCAGATTCTATGTGTGTGTTTGGTGGGGTGGGCAGCAGAGGGGGCAACCATGGAGGAGTGCCATCGTTCTTGACATATGAAATACAAAGGGTGCAGAACGATGAGTACCCACTATTCAGATGGAGGACCCAGACCCCACCAAGCGCTGAGAAATCCCAGCAACAGCCAGACCTGTATGTGCTGATCTGTACGTGCCCAGGACCTGGGGTAGGTCAAACTGAACAATTTCTTGACAAACAAAATGAGAAGATTTTTCTTAAGACCATAAACCCATAAGCCCATCAGGCAAACCCCAATGTAAAAACCTGTTTCTCTGCCTCATTACTGCTCACAACAGAGAAACACACGTCACTTCCCTTTATTTGGGAGGACAGCCTCTCCTTCCCAAGGCCTCTTATCTTCTCTGTGGTCAGATAGACATGCTCGTTTTTTTGCAACTCCAAATTTTATAGGTATAATAAAATCCCAGGGAATGTGTCTTGGCTAGTGCTCTGTGTTCACAAACAGCGCTGTTATGGAGCATGGGCTTTCCATTTATGGTTTAAATAATGAAATCATATGCCTTAAATATATATGAATTTAAAAAGAGTATAAATTGCATATACACAGACAAAGTGATGGAGGAGGAAATCATGAATTAAAGTGGGCCTTCGCAAGGGTATGGAGAGAAAGAACCCTCACACACTGTTGGTGAGAATGTAGCCCACCCCAGTTTTTATGGAAAATAGTAAGGAGTTTTTGCAAAACATTAAAAATAGATCTGTCGTAGGATCCAGCAATCGGCCTCTTGGGTACGTCTCCAAAGCGTATAAAAACACTAATTCTAAAGGATACCTGCACCCTTATGTTCACTGCAGCACAATTTACAATAGCCAAGCTATGCAAACAACCTTATGCCCAAACACAAATGAGCAGATCAGGAGACGTGATCTATATGCACAATGGAATATTACTCAGCGATAAAAAAGGATGAAATCTGCCATTTGCAACAACCTAGATGGAACTGAAGGGGATAATGCTAAGCAAAATAAGTCAGAAGGAGAAAGAAATACTGATGATTTCACTCATTTGGAGAATATAAAGAAACAAAGCAAAGGAGCAGACAAAGCAAAGCTTTAAAATCTGACAGCAGAACTGAAGCTATGAGAAGGGGATGGTGGGGATGGGGAGTAAGAGGGGAGGGGTCTCAATAGATTAAGGTGGAGGATTAGGAAGCTTTGGTGGTGGGTGTGGTATGGTAACACACATCTGAAGAGGGGTGCCCCTGTGCCCCTAAAACACACAGTGTCGTCAACCAATGTTACCTCAACAAACATAATTTAAAATTAATAAGTCAATAAAAAGTGGCAGGGGGCCTCCCTGGTTGAGCGCTGCGCTGTGGAGCTGTCGGCAGCGGCGACGCGAGTTCGACGCCCGGCTGGGGAGAATCCCACATGGTGCAGCAGACCTCTCCTGCCTCGCCCGCTGCTCCCCTCAGCAGTGTATTTCTGATCTGCCTGTTCTGCTCCCCGCTCTGTCTCTGATGAACCCTCTCGCCGCCCCACACCTCTGGTCTGTACCCCAGCTTGGATGTATAAATAAAAAATAAAATCTTTAAAAAAAAAAAAAAGTGGCAGGGAGTTAGAAGACGAGACAATATATGGTCCGGCACTATGGTGGAGAGTTTCGGGAGAATAATAAGCGCACTCCAGCAGAGCAGAGGCCAGCACCCAAAAAGTCATCAACAACAAAGCTGGAAAAAGTTTTGGATGAGAGTCATTCGTGCAAAGCTAAGTAAGGTGTCGGAATTAAAAAAAAAAAAAAGCCTTTCTGAAAGCATTTTAAATGCTGCCAATCATTTGCGGACAATTTCTGGTGCCTGTGAATTGAGAGCAGGCACAGTCCCCAATTTGTACCAGGCCTCTGGTTGGCTCTGCCGCTGGCATGATGTCTCACATCCCTCAGAGGCGGTTCTCCACTGTACACACAAGGCCATGCTGTGGGATGCTAGAGCAGAAGTGGGTGGCAAGCAAGTCCCTTTGCTTCTCAGTCTAGATAGCCAGGTCAGAAACCGAGAGTGGCCTTGAAATTCAATTTTTCCAACTTTAAATCTTTTACTGATGAAAAGTTTCTCCTCTTACAGAGACCTGACTGAATTAATTTAGATGAGAAGAAAGGGCCTTTGGTTTTCCGGAGTCCAACACTTGTCTGGGAAAGCCACAGTCTTAGTTTGCTCATTTATGCATGTACCATACTAAGTCTCTGAACCTGGGATTCATCTGGTTTTAAGCCACATCTGCCTTAATAATCCTTGTGATGCATGGGAGTGGAGATCATGTGAATTAGCAAAATATTGTTCAAGTACCCTTTTTATTATTCACCTGGGAGCACTCTGGATTTCCAATAAAGACTCTGCAATCCGCTAGCCAGTAACGTGCCAGGCTTCTTTGACATGGATATGCTGAGCCACAAAGGCTGAAAAAATCATTACTATCACGTACTCAGCACCTCTGGCCCCAATGCCACCAGCTGAGCCACCACATGGCAAGCAGAAGTTGTCACTGTCACTCTGATTTCTGCTGTGGATTAGAAAAGGGGGTCAGAGGTGCGAGGCTTTAGCAACTTCGGTTAGCTGGAGGATTATGCAAATGCTAATGGTGGACCTGGGGGACAATCTGGGTGAGAAAACAAATTCCTTTTCAAAAGCAATTAAAATAATATAGGTTTTGGTTGACATTCTCTTGGGGAGGAAGCCAAGGAGGAATCTCATCTTCCCACATACAACGAAACCTCCCCAGATCTTCTTTTCAAATTTCTGCCCCCAAGTTCTCCCCGCTTCAGCTCTTTCCCCTCCTTCCTCCAGTGGAGAAATGTCTCTGTCAAAGACCCAGCAGCTGCTGACGGGCCCAGCCAAGAATCCTGCCCCTGAAAAGCAGGGCATGGGGAGGGGTTGGCAATATAAACTTTGACAGTATTTTTCTTTTCCTTCTCATGACATCAGGCCTTCCAGCCTCTCTGGTAAGTTCTCAAGGAATACACAGGGCCTTGCTACTTTTACCACTAAATCCTCAGAAAGAGTGTAGGTGACAAAGGATGTGAGCCCTGTTTCCCTCCTGCTCTCCTTGGACCCCCGGCCACTTCAGCTTGGTCACCTACCTTGGTGTCCTGGACTTGCTCAGAAGGAAAAATGACATAAATTCTGTGCTTCCATAAGTCCCTGCTCCTTAAACTTCAAGGTCTTATCCTTCTGGATGCTTCTTTAAAACTGGCCTGCTTACTTTCTGACCCTTCAACCCTCCTCAACAGTTATTGGTCCCTTGTTTTTTTCTTTTTCAAAGATTTATTTATTTATTTATGCATAGAAGAACTGGGGTGTAGGCCAGAGGTGTAGAGGGTGAGAGGATTCACCAGAGACAGACTGGGGAACAGAGATGGCGGATCTACTGAAGCACACTGCTGAGGGGAGCAGGGGGCGAGGCAGGAGAGGTCTGCTGAGCCCAGTGGGTCAGCTCCCTGGCCAGGGATCAAACTCATAACAGTGACAGAGCTGAGACTTAAACCCTAGGCCACCAGGGAGGCCTCTTAGCCCATTTTGCTAAAAATCTTCTAATAAGCGCATGTTAAAAATCCCCATCTTCTCTGCTGGAGGTTCTAACCATGCCAGTCCCCCAGGTAAAAGGTTCTCTATCCATCGTGTAACGTGGGCTGCGGAGTGGGGTCTTGTCTATCAGAGTGTAACACTGGCAGGGAATTGTGCCTTCTGCCTGCCACATCGCTCGTATCCGAACAGGCATGACTCACAGGGACCAGCACACATCAGACGTGACAGTTGTGGCCAGCACCCAACTTGCATTATTTTCTGAGAATAAATGCTTGTGCCAAACTTATTACTCAGACCTTTTTGGGGAGACAAATGACAGGAATTCAGCTGATGCTAGCATAAGCAAAAAGCAAAAAAGAGTCTGGCTTACTTACCTGGGAAATCCAGGCGTTTGTAGCAACCACAGACAAGGCTCCTGTTTTAAACAAAGTTAGGAAGGTTTGTGCACTAAATCTCATTCCGCTGGCCCTTATGAGTGTCATTCTTTCCTACCTCAGCAGAGCTCCCCTCTTTACCTCCCCCCATATTTTTCCTCACTCACTTGGGAGGACAGTTACTGGCAGCTCCCAACTATGACATCCCCTTTTAGGAACACTTAACAGAAAACAAAATTTCCTCTCTCCGGATTCATACATCAGTTCCAGGGACAGACCCAGATTCTGCTTAAAATGCCCGCCTACTTCTGAGCAGAAGTAAAAGCACAGAGAATGCAGGACACATGTCCCAAAAGGCATGAATGTTGGGGAGAAGTGACACATGTCCAGCACGCGGCGGGGCACAGGGAAGGACATCCTCTGGGTTGAAAAGTTGTGGGTTCCTGTGAGCCTTTACCAGCCGTGTGGCTCTGCTTGTCTTTCTGCGCCTGCACCCCGAGTTGGTGATGGCTCAGTGGTCGTCGCCTGCGGTGTTCAGTCACGTGGCATGTCCACGCGCACCGGTGGTTTTTCAGAGTGAGCCCGACTTGGTGGAGCGGGCGCGGCGGAGCACCACTGTCCCGTCTGAATGTCCTGCGCGGGCCACTTGACACGTTACATCAACTCCCTCATCGACCATACACATTGGACAAGGCAGCTCGAGAGCCTGGCCTGCCCAGAACAGCCCCGGAAAGTCACGTTTGCGCGGAACTGTAGCCACAAGCCACAGGCAGCCTGACTGGGGACTGCGCCCCAAGCATTTCCTGGACTAAGGCGAGTGGCAGAGAACGGGGGACACCCACCTCCTTGGGCATGGGTCCCGGGGAGCGGGTGCATGGCCCTCTCTAGGAGCCCACTCTAGGTTTAGGAATTTCAGAGGCCAAAAGGACCAGGCCATGCCTGCACCCTTCCCCAACATGTGCATATGCGCGCGCGAGTGCAGGAGGGTGGAGGAGAACGCGCACTGCACAGGCTAGAAAATCAAACACACACACCCCCAGCCCAGGGAGTCTTCAGCCCGACCCCTGGAAGAACCCGGCTTGGGCACCTCAGCGGCGGCCCCTCCTCCGAGCCCGCCGCCCCGCTCCAGCGGCTCACAGATCCAGCTCCGCGTTTTCCCTCTCGCCCTCCCGCCCTCGGGTTAAAGCTCCCCCGCCGGGAGTAAACAAGCCGCCCGCGCCGGCAGCCAGTAGGACAGGCCTCGGCTCCCCGTTTCCTGCGCCAGCCCTAGCAACAGGCCCCGCCCTTCACGACAGGCCCCGCCCCGCGCCGCCCGCGCCCCCTCGCGCGGCCCCGGGCGGGTCCCCCGCCCGCGCCGAGCCTCCTCCCTCGGGACCCGCCCCCGCCCGCCGTCCTGCGCGTCGCCGGGCCCGCGGGTGGGGGGGCGGGAGTGCGTGGCGCGCACGTGACCCGTGCGGTGGGCGGGGCCTGCGGGCCAGGCGGGGGCGGTGCCGGGAGGGGCTCGGCCTGGCTCCCGGCCCCAGGCGCTCCCGCCCCTGCGCGGCCGCTGGGGCCCCGCTCTGGCCCCTCAGCCCCCGGCGCTGCGCCAGCCCCCCGAGGACTTCGCCACCGTTGCTGCTGGCGCCGCCCGCGCGCAGCCGGCCGCCGGCCCCCTCGGCCGAGCTTCTGGCCTGAAGTTCCCGCCCGGGCCGCAGCCCCCTGCGAGCCCACTAGCCCCCTGCTGCGCCAACCCCCGCCTCCGGGTCTCCACCCGCGGCCGCCGCCGCCGCCTCCGCACGCAGACCTGGCCGTGTCCTCTGCGCGCACCTCTCCGGGACCCGTCGGCCCCCGCAGGGCTGGAGGGACCGCGGAGCGCCCCCAGCCCAGGCCCCGTCCCTCTCTCCTCAAAGTTGGAGAAACTTGCGGTTCTGAAAAGTGAAAAAGTTTCTTAGGTCAGAACCAAGACCTGAACTCTGACCCCCTGTTGCCAAGGGCCTTCTTTTGACCCTGATGTTTCTGCATTTCGGGGTCACACCAACCACCCCGAAACCGGTCGCTCCAGTTTTGGCTAGCCAGTTAACACCGTCCAACTCTGCCCATGACCTTCAGTCTGTCTCAGGGGAGCTCCAGGAAATAGATTGTAGCTGCCGAGTCTGCAGGGAGAGGCTTTCCCCTGGAGGCCTGAGAGCGCGCCCTGCGGAGCCAGACCGCCAGGGTGCCAGTCCCAGCTCCGCGCTGTCTTGGGCAAGTCCTTTGTCTTCGCTCTGGCGCGGGCTCCTCATTTGCAAACTGAGGACCGAGCCCTTAGCGATGTTGTGAGGGGAGAATGAGTTAATGCAGGTACAGTGTTAGGGGCCGGCGATCCCGTACTTTGCATATAAAAACACCATCAGAGAAATCTCTCTGGGCTCAGCACTGCCTAGGGGTTTGGTATTCTCATCCTTCTTCCCTGATGTGTCCCTCTAGAGATTATGGCCACATTAACCCTTCAGGCCAGGCTCGGCTGTAGGGGACTGGTCCCAGCAGACAGTCAGTGGAAGGGCGGGCCTGGGCCGGACCTGGGCATCCCGAATCGAGGGCAGCCTTGCTGACTGGTCCGCACAGGGGAAGGGCAGCCAGGGGGCTTAGCATGGACAGAGAGGTCCAGTGCTTCTTTAGCAACGTGCTTGTAAGGTGGGGGTGGTAGGGTGCTGGAATGCTGGGGAGATGGGGTTCAGAGAATGAAGTTAGTCTGGGCCTCAAACTGTGGAGCAGAAAGACCAGGCCAACCGTGGGGACGGAAGGTCAAACACTCCACCTGTTCCAGAACTGTGAAGCTTCTGACACCTCGTTCAATAAGTTCTGCAAGATCTAGCCTATTAAATTGTTAAATCTTAAATTATTGAATGGTAACTTGTCAGTTTCTTAAGGGCAAGCTAGGTGGGTGTTTTGCTTGCCTTTATTCAGCCTTTAACACCTAACTCAGGGACTTGGGAATAAATGATCAACAAACGTTTGATTTTTTTAAATGAAATTAAGTCTACACAGCGCGAGAATGAAGAGAATGCTTGTGTCCAGAAAAGGAATGTGTTTCCTTATCTACCCCACTTCTGAGTTAAAGGAAGCACTTTGCCCGGGTTATACAACCAGCCAGAGACAGAAGCCACTGTCTCTGCTCTCGGCCTGATGTTGTTTCCAGAACGCCGCGCTGAACTGACAGTGCAATTGGGAGGAAAAACAAGCTCCCTAGAAATTGCAGAGCAAAATAAGGCCGTGCGTGCTTAAGGTGTGGTACGCATGGGACGTGCACCAGAGAACTGGAATCCCCGGGGGCTGGGATCAGCCAGAAAGAGACTCAGTCAGTACAAGAGAGGACTTGATCCATCTGACAGATGGGTAGGACTCAGGCCTGGAAAGCAGAGAAAGTTTCCTGGCAGTTGAGGCCACAATGGATGGGTAAGAACTGGTGAGGAAAGCGGGCACATGTGGGTTGTTGCATCATGGTGGAAGCAGACGCTAGAAGGTTAAGTTGAGGCCAGATTTGGGACAATGCCCAACACCAGAATAAGGACTCTTGGTCTTGTTGGTGGGTGATGGGAAGCTCCTGAAAACAGACACTGAGCTTAGGTGCTGAACCAAGACAAGACAGCAGGCGCCTAAGTGCCAGCTTGGTCTAATTTGCATCTTTTGTAGACAGCTGCTTACCAGGTAAGTGCCTTGACTTTATTTACCCACACGAGAAAGGGACTCTTCCTACCAGCTTGTCTGTTTTTATTTCGACTCCAAATCCACCTGCTATTGGCCTGGGCACAGAGGAAGGAAGGAGAGGGCAAGGAACACCGCGTGCCTCCCCTGCAGACCAGACACATTCCTCTGCGGGGTGGGTCTCATGTCATCCTCACAATCTTGTTGCCTCAGTAACACGCCAGAATTCAAGCCCCACCTTTGACACCAGGGCCCTCTTTGGTCTTCCCCAGAAGATCTAGGAATTGTGTTCCCACCCTCAGGGGCCTTCTCAGGGGTAGGGGCAAGGTGGAGATGACCCCGGTACTCCCATTTCTAGAAGTGCCTTCACATCCCTCGTTTTCCAATCTTACCTTTGGGGAAAGGACATCCGCATTTGATGGCTTTCGAGGCGCACAGTGGCAGATATGATTTCCATTCCCACCACTTAGTAGCTACGGCTCTCGTGGATTTGCCAAGAAGCTGAAGAATCTTAAGCTGAAGACCCCCTTGCGAGCCCAATTTTAAATCCCTAAGTGTGCATTATTGTCCTGAAGGGGGCCTCCAACCATTGCATAAGTTTTACCCCTCTCTCCTCCAGCCACCCCAAAGAACCAGATTGGCCCCAACTGCATGACCTGAATCTAGTTACTTTCTGAAACTTAGGTTCATTGTCTGAGTAACAGCGCCCTAGTCTTGTCAGGCTGAACATCCGCTTGACACCTGGCCCAGAGATGCTGAAGGAACTGGAATAACTGGCTGTCACCTGGCGCCTCCCGCAAAGCTGCACGGGCCACAAGAGACACGTAATGGTTCCTTTACCAAGTGGTTAGGGCCAACGTAGTCCTTAAGTCTAACAATTTAGTAGTCGTTTGCGACATAATGTACATCCACAGAAAGAAATTGATATTTGTATCTTATTCAAAACTATCATTGCTTTCTTTTTATTTAAAAAATTCTGTTTATTGAGGTCACATCGGTGCACGATGCTGTGTATGTTTTATGGGTACAGGTTCACACCTCTACAAATGTATGTTACCCACCACCAAAGCCCCCCACAATCCTCCACCACAGTCCACTGGGCCCCCTTCTGGTAGGTAGTTATCTTCTAATAAAATCTGTGTACCTGGGCCTCCCCGGTGGCGCAGCGGTTGAGCGCTGCGCTGTGGAGCTGTTGACAGCGGCGATGCGAGTTCGACGCCCGGCCGGGGAGAATCCCACATGGTGCGGCAGACCTCTCCTGCCTCGCCCGCTGCTCCCCTCAGCAGTGTATTTCTGATCTGCCTGTTCTGCTCCCCACTCTGACTCTGGTGAATCCTCTCGCCGCCCCATGCCCCTGGCCTGTACCCCAACTTGTATGTATAAATAAAAAATAAATCTTAAAAAAAAAAAAAAATCTGTGTACCTGCGGAGCACTGGCCTCAGGATTGGCAGAGCCACCGTTAGGAGCAGCCAAGAGTCAGAGGTCACTGCTGATCTAAGGCTGTTGCTGGCTGGTCATCTCGCGCGCGGAGGTGTTGGCTCTGGACATCCTGAAGCCAGGGGCTGGCGACTGTGGGACAGAGCCGGGACGCCTGCATCGTCCTGGCCTCGGTCACCAGTTGGTACAGGGAGCAGAATGCCTCCTGTGATGTGCTGACTAGACTGGGGGCGAGGTCCCTGCTAGCTGAGGGGCCCCTCGGGACGTGACTCCGTGGTTCTTAGGGGATGGATAAGGAAACCCAGAGCGGAGGTCACAAGCCCACCCCGGAAAGAACAGTTTAAAGCAGTCATCAGAAAACAGCACGCCGGGCACCTCCCTGGTGGTGCAAGGGGTAAAGTCCCAGCACTATGAAGCTCTCCGAGGCCACTGCAGCTCGAGTTTGATCCCCAGGCAGGGAGCTTCTCATGTGGTACAGCAGACCTCTCCTGCCTCCCCTCTACTACCCTCAGCAGTGGATTTCAGTAGATCCGCCTGTTCTGCTCCCTGCTCTGTCTCTGGTGAATCCTCTCACCGCCCCCATACCTCTGGCCTGCACCCCGGGTCTTGTATACATAAGTAAATATTTTTTAAAAAGAAAGAAAACAGTACGCCAGTGGCTCAGGGGAGGCACAAGAACTTCACTGACATCAAAGATAAGGGCAAAAGCCAAGGGCCGAGGTGTGGCCCAGAGGATCGAAGTCCGAGGGCTGGGAAGCACGTGGGGGACCCACGTGACCACAAACCTGCAACCAAACAGAAGCAAACAAGGTGAGAGCCTGTGGTGCCAGGAGTTTGTAGCTCAGTGCTCTGCTATGATTAGGCCCCCTCAAACCCGAAGGGTCTCAGTTATAAGAAGAAGTAAATGCTTCTTTCAGATTCACTCACTCTCTCCATGGAGCAAAGGGGGGAAGTGAAAGAAAGCAACGGTTTGCTAGTTGCAGAGTATCCAGGCAGCAGACAGGCGCTCTGAGTTGTTCCACCTGTAACAGGTGCCCTGAAGCTCCTTCTCCAAGGGCCTTGGTGAGCTCTGACCCGAGCTTGCCAGCCAGCCATCCCTAGGGTGCCTTTCACTGTATTCCTATCAGGCAATGTCGAAGCTCCAGAATGTCACTAAGAATCCCCTCAAGTCCCTGAGATCTGGGGAAAAAATTCCTCCAGAATCATGATTTGCTTGTCATTTTTCCAAGGGATACTCCCTCCCCCCTCCCCCACTTGGCATTTACCTTTATTGTAGTACTTGTCTATTTGTATTTGGATTTTTTGTGGGATGAGGCTGAGCGTTAGGTCATTGGTTTGTAGACTGTTGCTTCTTTTCTGTTTTATTTTCTCAGGTCCCAGCTAGATGGGGGCATTTGAAAACATTGAAATCTATTTGACATATAACATTGTGTATTTAAGTTGGCTTGATACATTTATAGACCACAACCTGCTTGTCATTGTGGCTTTAGCTAGTATTTGCTGGTTACATAAATATCACTTCTTTTTTAAATGTGGTGGGTGGGAGTAATTAAATTCTAATGTCTTAGTAAATTTGATATATAGAATGCAATATTGTCTAAATCATTATACTGGGTGTTAGAACCAGGACCTATTTACCTACTAGTTGTAAGTTTGTATCCTTAAGCCACATTTCTTCTATTATCCCCTCCCCCAAAGTCCCTGGTCACCACCTTTTACTCTGCTTTTTACCAGTTCAGATTCTGCATGTATTATCATACAGTACTTCTTTCTCTGATTTATTTCATTTAGCATAATGCCCCAAGATTCCGTGCATTGTTGCAAATGGCAGTATGTCCTTTTTCACAGCTGAATAATATCCCCTGGTTGATACGGTCACTCATCACTTAATGCCAGATGGGATAGCATATTCCATTGGCAGTTCTGATAGGCTGTGCTTATAGCATAGTTGTGTATTGGGCTATACTCTCTAGGTTTGTGTAATTACATTCTATGATGTTCCAGTAAAAATGGAATCACCTAACAACACATTTTACAGACTGGACGGCATGACTGGACACTGGGTCTTCTTTAGCTACCTCCAGACACTTAAGTTGTTTCTGCTGGGGACTCTTACTAGGCATAATTACCTCCCCCCACACACACACCCATCATGGGAGCCAGCCAGGAGGAAACACACTGAGAGCTGCCTCTAGGCAGGGGAGGGCAGCTGCCAGAGACTTCTGGTTGATTCCTCTTTCATCTTTAAGATATTGATTGGGCAGTATTGTTTTTTAAACTTTAGGGGACTAGAAAATGATGGGGACGCTGAAAAACCAGAACTGGCCAATAACCTGAATGTTGAAGTTTGAATGTTTTCACTATTTAATGCAAGGAGGAAGGCTTGGGGCCTAGCAGGAAAGATGGGATTACAGACGCCCAGTGTCTTTTCTGTTTAATGTCAGTAGGTGGAAAAAGCCGGATCATTCATTCATCCCGAAAGGGAATAGAACTTTGCCCTCTTGCTGGAGAACAACTTAACATTTAGAATCAAGAACTTTAAATAGTATTTGTATCCTTCGGACTTTAAAAAATGAAAATGGTTCTATTTTGGCACAGCGGCACAGTGTTAGTGTAGAACCACTGAAATATGAATGGCGTCTTCAAGGGAATGGGAGATGTTTATAAGCTATGTAATAGCTCCAAAGGCAAGATATAAGCAATGTGCACAGCATTATCCATTGTGTCAAGAAAAATATCCATAGCAACATGATGTGAAGAGCGCAAAATGTGAAGACGCAAAACGTGAAGCGTCAGCTTGCGCGTAGTGAAGTTACGGGCGCGTGTGTTTTGGTGGAAGTATTTACACTTCTCTCAAGTGCCAATTCACACAGCGCGCACATATTGTTTTGATGATATGGTGGCAGCAGGAACTGAAACCGACCTCAGATCTTCTCAGTTTCCTTTCCAGCTCTTCGAATCCCAGGGACTTACTCCAGGACCCCTCCGGAAAGTTGCGAAGGCTGCGCAGGGCCCTCCACGCGCGCAGAAGCTGCTGGAAGGAAGACTGAGAGGCCGCCGGCCGGGAGGGCGGGTTCCTGGGCGGTGCCGCCCCTGCGCGGGTGCAGCACGGGCGGTTCCGGCCGGTCCGTCCCGCCAGGCGCAGCGCCCGGGACGCCCCCGGCTAGCGGGGCGGCCCCTGGGAAGGCGGCGCCTGGGCGCAGCGGCCCGGCCGGCCCCGAGGCGGGAGGCCACGCGCGGCTGCAGCACGGCGTCCCCCGCCCTGTCCCCTCCCTTCGCCCGCGCCGAAAGCCGGAGGAAGCGGCCAGGGCTGCAGAGCCAGGCCCCTCCCCGCCAGCTCAGCCTGCGGGCGCGCGTGGCCGGGAGGGCGGCGGCGCGGACGTGCCGGGGCCCACGGAGCCCGCCCAGCGCCGCACCCCCGCGGCACCCCGCGCCTCCGGGCGGGAAGGGAGGAGGCGGCCCCACAGCCCCGACGCGCCGCCCTGCTTTGGGCCCCTTTGTCCCGCAGACACCCGAGCCCCGGGAGTCGCGTGGCCGAGCTGTGCGCTCCTCGGTGTGTCAGTGTAGCCGCGGGGAGGCGGCCCGGCCTCTCCCCTTGGCCCGCGTTGGTCCCGCCGTTTCCTCGCCAGCGATCGCTCAGGGGGGCCTGCAGCAAGTCGCTTTCCTGGGGCACTTGCCTGGGCCCCCACCTGTGGCGCCTGGGCTGCCAGGCTAGCCCCTCCCATCCCGCGGCCTTTCCAGCTGGAGAGGCACCAGGGACCTTGAACCTGCCCTTCACCTCTCCTGGAAATCGCTCTGTCTCAGCAGTTTCTGCAACCTCCCCGCCTGGCACAACCCGCTGCCAACACACATAACCCAGGCTAAATTCAGCTTTACCTCCCCTTTGCCACTGCCCTCTCCGTCCCCAACAAACAGCCCACAGGACTTGTTGACCCTCGCTCCCTCACCAGGCCTGGCTACGGAATTTGCAAAGTCCACTGCAAAAGGAAAATGCAGGATTCTTGCTCAAAACGAAGATTCCCAAGTAAACCAAGCCCAGGGCCCACCCGTGAGCCTCTGCCTGGGCACGCAGGTCCAGTCAAAGATCCACGACAGGGCTGGCTCCCGAGTTCGACCGGCTGGGCCCAGGCGCAGGCACAGTCTGCTGGTGGCCGGAACCCTGCGAAGAGTCAAGGGCTGGGAGTAAAGGGGGCTTTGAGCGACGTCCCTCCGCGGCAGCGGGGATCCCTCACTCACTGCCGGCCTTTCTGCTGTACAGGGCATGGCAGAGACAGGCGGTGAAAGCCAGGAGCTTCTGGGCAAAGTGCAAACGGGTCCCTAAGTCTGAAATTATCTTGAAAAAAGACATTTTACCTTCCCAAATCCCCCTCCAAATAAGCTTTTCCTCCTCTCCTCCCCCACCTAAAAGGCTCCCGCCCAGAGCAGTGAGCTCCTCCCGGCATCCAATTCAAAACCTTTGGGATCATCTTTGATTCCTCTGTCTCCCCTCCTACCCTCTTGCCCACCACCCTACTTCACGAAATCTTGTCAATTCTTCTAAAACTTCTCTCACATGCCACCTTTTCAATGAAACTTCCACTTTTAAAAAATCAATCAATTGATTGTTTAATTTTTGCGTACAAGCTGGGGTGCAGGCCAGAGGTGTGAGGCGGTGAGAGGGCTCACCAGAGACAGAGTGCAACAGGCAGATGGAGGGAAATACCCTGTCTAGGGGAGCAGCGGGCGAGGAGGAGAGGTCTGCCGCGCCAGGCAGGAGTCTCCCGGGCCTGGGGCCTGGCGTGGAACTGGCGCCGCAGCCACCTACAGCTCCAGGGCAGTGCGCTAATGCGCTGCGCCACCAGGGAGGCCCCCGCTTTTTATTTTTAAATGACTCTACCGACATCATCATTCTAAGGAGTGTCTGTGAAGAGGATGGGCCGTAGAGCAAGCTGTGTGTCACAGGCCCTGTGACTGCAGTGCAGGCTGGGTCACTGCTGGTGGCCGCTGCGTCTCCTCGCTGGGCTCCCCTCCACGAACCTGTCCTATATCCGGTTACTGGCGTGAACTGTCCAAAGCCGCACTCATCCGCGGGGGCCTGCTTCCCAGGGTCCTCAGCGGGCTTCCCCCTTATGCCCCGCGGAGTCTGCTGTTCTGTGAGCTAACCCCTGTGGTCTGCCCTCGTATTAAACAACCGTGACCTTTCCCCATTTGTAGGGGAAAGAAAAGGTCACGGATAGAATTTCCTCAACTCATAAGGCCAAGGGTGGCTCTCCTGCCACCCACTTGTCCTCCATAGTGGCTAGAGCCAAGCTTTCAGCTGCCAGGGTGAGCCGATGAAAGGCTGAATGAACGAGCCGCTAATCAATGCTCACAGGATTTGGCAACAAGAGATCTGTTTATTTCAACAGCTTGGTTTTCCCCTGGGCGCATGCGCTGGCATGGTGCGGTTTGTAATGCTTGTCAATAGTACAGTCATTCTGTTTTTAAACTTGTTTCCTTTTTTGATGATGGAGTGAAATAGATCAAAATTGCATTCTGAACAAGTGAGAGAAAACACGGCAAATAAATATCTTGGCCTCTTATGCGGGTTTTCCCAGCATTATCATGCCTCCTGCCCCCCTTCATGAATCCTGGACTTCAGAGTTGTCTAATCGCTGTTCACCCTTGCTCTCCCCTCCCACCCCCATAAGCCTTTCCATCTCCCTGGAATCCTGGAATCCTGGAATCCAGGCTCCATCTTGTTTATAAAGCACCTCCAGCATGAAAGGACCAAACCGACTTTCTACCTAGCAAAAACATCTGCAGTGCCACCAACCGTTTCTCCAGCTCAGGACACCTGTTGTCTCTGCCTCTCAAGAGTTGCCTTGTGGACCTTCATTTTTGTTGTATTGAATAATCTTTAAGTCGTCTCTCTATCACTTGTCAGTGTGGTGCTGCCCACATTGCCCAGGCACACGGGAAGCGGAGTTCATGCTTCGGAGTAAGAAAAAGTGAGATTGCGAAGTGGCTGAATACCATGGGCAGGGCGAGGGGTCAGACTTGGCTTTCCAGGACAGTCCGTCTGGTTTTACAAACTTCAACGTGCCAGCAGATCCTGGGGATCTTGTTAAACATGCAGATTTGAATTTGTTAGGCTTAGCGTGACAAAATTCTGCCTTCTAGCATGTTCGCAGATAAAGTGAATGCTTTTGGTCCAGGAATCGCTCAGTCAGCAAGTGGTCAGAATTCATTTCTATCTTTAAATAGAAGAGTGACTTAGAAAAGAGACAAATGATCAAATACGAAAACCTCAAGAGTTTATACACATCCACAAGTCATTCACGATATTCTGAAAACCTGTCCAATTTTATTTACTGTTTGACAAGACATGGCATGGGAAGACAATGATCTATACAAGCTTCACGCAGCCTTCTAGAAGTCAGGGCTGCACCCTCATCCAGACTCTCTTCTTTGACCCTCTCCCCAAACCCACCCCACTGTTTGTAGGTGGTCACCAAGGCTAATCGTTTTTTTGTTTAAATCAGGGGTTGGCGTTTTTCTTTTTACTTTCTTTTGCAAGCTGCTAACTTTATTTTTACTTTTTTTTTTTACTTATATGTGTTTACTTATATTTTTACTTATATATTTTTACTATAACACAACATTAACAAATATATCCTAATATAACAAAAATGTATAATCGATAAGTTTACATCTACATTTTAAGGCATTTCAATGATTATTTTTGTACCACTGAGGCCAAACCCTTTGAATTTGGCCCATTTTTTAAATGTAAAATGCACAATTTGAATACACCTGCTACAGATCTTTCAATTTTATTTCATTTTTAAAAAAGATTTATTTATTTATACATACAAGCAGAGGTGTGAGGTGGTGAGAGGGTTCACCAGAGACAGAGTGGGGAGCAGAACAGGCATATCGACTGAAATACACTGCTGAGGGGAGCAGCGGGCAAGGCAAGAGAGGTCTGCTGCGCCATGTGGGAATCTCCCTGGCCGGGTATCGAACTCATGCTGCAATGGCTTTGGATAGCTTCATCATGCTGAGACTTAACCCCCTGCACCACTGGGGAGGCCCCTCATTCAGATGTTCTTAAGTTTCATTTTTAAACAGTTGGCACCACTATATTATCCTGGGAAGGGCTTGGGGGAGAAAAGGATGGTAGACAGCAGAATTCTTTAGATCCCAAAGGGTGTAACAAACCTCCAGAATCTCTTCACTTGCAGGTTTTTGGTTTGTTTCGTGTTTGGGGGAGAAAATTTAGCAAATTTAATTCTATAATAGAGTGTGATTGACAACAGTCTCTGTGTTTTATATTAGACACTCAGACCTTTTCCATCTTAGATCTGAAAGTTTGTGTCCCTTTACCCACCTCCCTGGTTTGCCCTCACCCCCTGCTACCAGTCTGCCTGTGTACCCAGTTCCCTGCTGAAGCATTAAAGGCGTGTCAGGTATACCTAAGGCTCCAAGATTCCTTTACCATTTGCCCAAATCAACCATGAATCTGCCTGGCCTGGGATGGTTGCCACAACATCCTGCATCTTGTGTCTTTAAGGGAGAGGGGACAAAGTTTCTGAGAACATGGCCCCTGCTAAAACTGCTGTCCAAAGATCCAAAATATATAAAGAATTCCTACAACTCAATAGCACGTAGACACATATCTCCATGTCTTCTGTATCCACTCCTCTGTTGATGAACACTCAATTTGTCTCTGTGACTTGGCGATTGCGAATGCTGATGCAGCCAGTGTGGGACTGCAGACACCTCTTGAGATCTTGTTTCATTTCCCTTGGACAGATGCCCAGAAGTGGAATTGCCGCGTTGTAGGGTCGTTCTGGTTTTCGGTGTTAGAGGGAACTCCCTACTGTTTCCCATAATGGTGGCACCACGTTACATTCCATCGACAGTACGCAAGGGTTCCGTTCTTCCCATCCTCACCGCCACCACCTCAGGTCTTGAGGACAGCCCCCTGAGGCGTGCGAGGTGTTCTCAAAACAGCTGTGGTCTGTACTTCCCTGGTTGCTGCTATCGAGCATCTTTTCGCCCACTTCCTAGCCATCTGTATGTCTTCTTTTGAAAAATGTCTCTTCATTTTATTTTATTTATTTTAAAGATTTATTTATTTATGCATACAAGCTGGGGTAGAGGCCAGAGGCGTGGGGCGGCGAGAGGGTTCACCAGAGACAGGGCGGGGAGCAGCACAGGCAGATGGACAGAAACACACTGCTGAGGGGGGCAGCGGGCGAGGCAGGAGAGGTCTGCTGCACCATGTGGGAATCTCCCCGGCCGGGCGTTGAACTCGCGCCGCCGCTGCGGACAGCTCCACAGCGCAGCGCTCAACCGCTGCGCCACCAGGGAGGCCCCTGTCTCTTCATTTTAAAATCAGATTGTTTCATTCATTTTGAATTGTAGGAACTCTTTATTTATTTTGGATCTTTGGACTGTAGTTTTAGCAGGAACCATTTTCTCAGAAACTTCATCCACTGTCCCTTGCAGAAGAGGCGCAGGGCCACAAGGGTCTTCACTGGGGTAAAGTTCTTTGGTAAGAGATGAGGCTTGTATCTGAATCTGGCTCACCTCGCCCTCTTTTCTTTTTCTTCTTCTACTTTTTAACAGTTTAGTGGCATTAAGTATACTTCATTGTACATATATCACCACTGTCTATCTCCAGGATCATTGTGCAAGACTGAAACTTTGCAGCCATTAAATCCTATTTCCCCACCCTCCTTGCCCCCAGCCACTGGCAATCCTTTTACTTTCTGTCTGTAAATTTGAGTACCTCTGGGTGCCTTATAAAAATGGAATCATATAACATTTGTCTGGCTTATGTCACTTAGTATAATATCCTCAAGATTCATCCACGTTGTGGCAGATGTCAGAATCCCTTCCTTTTTAAGGCTGAATAGTATTCCATTGTATGGGTGGACTGCATATGTTTATTTACTCATCTACTGATGGGCACTTGGCCTGATTCCATATTGGGCTGTTGCAAATAATGCTGAGAGAGAAACAGTTGTGAACATGGTTATAAGAGATATATTCTTAAATACTTTGTCACGAGCATTTTTTGATTCTGAAAAAATTAAGACTTAACAAGGTGATTAATTTCTACTATAGAAATCTGAGCCTATCAGAAGGGCCAGGGAAAGGGGGAGGGCAAACTGGGAAAGGGAGACCACGGTAGGGTAAAGGTGATAACTGGACTTTTAGTGGTGAATTTAATGCAGTGTATACCCATGTTGATTCTTAAGGATGTACTCCTGGAACGTCCCTCCTGCTGCAATGCAACATGACTGCAATTAAAAACAACAAAGAGTTCTCACCACACTCCCCCATCCCCCACACGAAGCAACATGAGGAAGTTTTTGGAGAGGTATATATGAGGTATATGTTTATCACCTTGAGGGGGATGGTGATATCATGGCTTAATATGAACATGTCCAGGGGCCTCCCTGGTGGCACAGGGGTTAAGTCTCAGCACTATGAAGCTATCCCAGCCACTGCAGCACGAGTTCAATCCCCGGCCAGGGAGCCGACTCACAGGGCGCAGCAGACCCCTCCTGTCTCGCCCGCTGCTCCCCTCAGCAGTGGATTTCAGTGGATCCACCTGCTTTGCTCCCCACTCTGTCTCTGGTGAATCCTCTCACCCCCTGCACCTCTGGCCTATACCCCAGTTCTTGTATGCATAAATAAAAATACATCTTAAAAAAAATACCAAACCTGTCCAGCATATAACAGACATGTCAAATGCACACAACTATATGCATTCAATGTGCAGGTTTATTGTATATTAATTATACCTCAATAAAATGTAAAAAAAGAAAAATGAGCCCAAGTGGGGAGAATTTGAGCTGAGATCTTAAGAGCGGTGAGGGGTGTGGGATACACAGTGGGAGGACAGAAATGTGGAGAGGAGAGGACGAAGCCAGCTGAGAGCAAGCCCTGGTGCTTTGCAACCATCCAGGCCGGCGGGTTCCTCTTTCTTGCAGACGAAAAGGTGATATTGGAGCCTTCGGGAGATGTTCACAGGCCTCTGCTGCTGAATGGGGACAGGCCCACATCCTTTCTCAGCCCTCCTCTGGCTGTCTCCTCCTGTCTGTATTTCCGCCTCGGGGTGACACTGTCTTAAGGCCTGTCACCCCTCGGCTCAGGTGTCCCCATTTACACATATCCGTGCCCGTGCTCTCTGGGCCCACGTGTCCATAATTACAGGTGTGCGTGCCCGAGACCCCAGGTGCTGGTCCTAGATGCTCATGGCAGAAGGGCAGGAAAAACTTGATTTTTATTCATTTGCCCTACACCGGGCAGAAGGCCCTCCTGGGAGGGGTGAGGGCAGCGGCGGAGCCCAGCGAGGTGCGGACAATTGATAGGGAGCCACGTGGGAGTGAGAACTGATGGGGGAAGGAAATGCACCTGTCTGGTTCCTCTTGGTGACTGGGCCACCTCGGGCAGGTCCATGAAGCTCTCTGGGGGCCTCCTGGTAGAGCAAGGGGTTAAGTCTCAGCGCTATGAAGCTGTCTGCAGCCACTGCAGCACGAGTTCGATCCCCAGACAGGGAGCTTCCCACAGGGCTCAGCAGACCTCTCCTGCCTTACCCGTTGCAGTGCATTTCAGTAATCTGCCTGTTCTGCTCCCCACTCTGTCTCTGGTGAATCCTCTCACCACCCCACAGCTCTGGCCTGCGCCCCAGTTTTTGTATGTATAAATAAAACTTTAAAATAATAATAATAATAATAATAAAAGAACACAGGTGTGCAAATACCTCTTGGAGTCCCTGCTTTCAATTCTCCGGGTGGATACCCAGAAGTGGACTTGCTGGATCATGTGATCATTGCATGTTTAATTTTTTTTGAGAAACCAGCACCGTTTTCCATAGCAGTTGCCATTTTATGTTGCCAGCAGCACAAACTCCCCAGTTTCTCCACATTCTTGACGCTGAAAAATAATAACCACTACCCTAATGGGTTAAAGTGGTCGGTTACCTTTTCAAAGTTACCTTTTCTTCCTTAGACTGTCAGTTCTTAAAAAAACAAACAAACAAACAAAAAAACCCTGAATATTCGTTTGATGTATTTTAATGGACTCAAAGACCAGAGTGGAAAAAATATTTCCCCAAGGGTGTTGGTATAAAAATCAAGATTTCCCAAAGCCTCTCCCCAGTAGTGGTGAAAATTATGTTTTCACCAACATCAGTCATGTTTGAGTTTTCCAGAAAGAACGAAATGGACAGCAAAGGGGCAGCTCCCTGGATTCAGAAAAGAGGGGACGGAGCGCCCTCCTGTGGTCTTTACTGCCAGTGTCACTGTGTAAAGAAGTTGGCAGAGAAAAGAACGTTTTGGATCTGAAATTCCAGGGACAAGAATTAGCTGCCAGTCAAGTGCCCGCTGCGTAAGAGAATATGGGAAAATACGAATGAGTGAAGCTGGAATTCTTTGAGGAATCTCCAGTCTAGGAGGGGTGGGAGGGAGACATCCATTTCTGCGTGTGTGTGGGGGGGGGGGGGGCACTAAGAAAGACCATGTAAGAGTGACCCAAAGAGGGCGCTCTCACCAGATACCAATCCTGCTGCCCCCCCACCCCCCGCACCCCCCAACCCCCCGGTCGTGGGAATCCAGTTCCCAGAACTGCGAGGCAATAAGTTCCTGTCGTTTAAGTTTCCTCCCCTCCCCAGGTCTGCAGTGTTTTGTTATGGTGGCCTGAGCGGACCAGCATGGGATGCGCCCACTTCAAGTGACTACGTGGTGACCTGGTGCTGGGGAGGGAGGGTCACACAAGCAACCAGCCGGGGCAGGGTCTCTTCCAAAATGGCCATAGTAATATTTCTCATCTTCCAAGTTCTGGAACCTCGAAACCTCTATATTCCTTCTTCTTGAAATCGGACAAGCCTCTGGGATCGGCAGGGGGGTGACGGGATGACACCACCGCACCTCCAAGGCTGAACCCTAAACTGTGGCTTAGATTCCACCAGGTTCTCTCCTGGGATGCTTGTTCTTAGAACCCCGCCCCTCCGCCGGGACACGCAGGGAGCCGGGCGTGGATGTGTCTGCCCTTCTCTGGCATCACCTTACCGAGAAGGTCCAGGTTTATTCCAGAAGGAGCTGGGAGGGGGACGCCAGATTGGCCTATTCAAACAGCTGCCCACTGCCCACCTGGCTCCCGACAGGGTCTCACTGGGACAGATTGGGTGGAATCCTGCACTTTAGGTCACCCCAGCCTGCAGTTACCCCTAACTCCCGGGGGCTGGCCATGAGGACTCTCCCCCAGGGAGAGGGAAGGAGCCCGCAGCCACCTTGCCCACGGGGGAAGGCGAGGTCTGACTCGGGTGTGTTTTCTCTTGGGCCTCAGAACCAGGGTCAGCTTCACCCAGGGCAGTGCAAATGTCCAGGTTTGGCACCATGGCAACCCCGCCATGCTGCCCAGGGCCATCCCACCAGCCGCCATTGTGACTCATTCCCAGAAGTGTATCTGACGTGAGACGTCGCAGAAGAGAGTGTCCCACGTGACATGATTGGCATGTTTGTTTTTCTGTCACTCTGCTTGACTTAAATAAATAAGCTTCCAGGAATAGTAACTTCTGGGACCTGGAAGTGGTTACAGGAGTGGGTGGTTTAGTGTGGAATGTATGACTAATATTTTTGCAGCCAAGTAACATTTTCTGTTTTCCAATAACTCTTTGGAGTCCATGGACATTGAGTATCAACCGTAATTCTGCCTTTGGAAGCGTGTCCCGTCCCTGTCGTGCTGCTGAAGCCTCATGGCTCTGGCCCACTCCTGCCCATACCACTCTGAGGCTGCGTCCCAGGCTTCTCCCTCCTCTTACTTCCAGATGAGTCTGACCAAAGGGAAGTGTCGTTGGAGTGTCCAAGGGCAGGGAGGAATGGCGGGTCTTTTCCCTCCTCCTCCCTGGGTTTCCAGAGTGGCCACACTGCCCCCCCCCCCCCATGGAAGGCATCGGTCCACCCAGGGCCCCTCTCCCGGGGAGACAGCCCTCACTGGGTCCGGCATCAACACCCTTTCCCTTTGCTTGTCCAAGCTGTGGGGGATGGAGACTTCCTCTGCTGCCACTGCCAGGGTGCTTCCCCATGAATCTCCCGACTCTCCCACAAGGTGTGTCCTGGGCTGGGTGTGTCCCCCAAATTCCTCTGAAGTCCTAACCCCCAGGGCCTCAGAATGCAACTGTATTTGGAGAGATGTCCTCAAAGGGGACCCTGAAGTCCAGTGAGACCAGACAGCGGCTGTTCCACCAGGGCAACTGGTCTTTACAAAATGAGGAGACTAGGACCCAGCTGGGCACAGAGGGGGCAGGCGAGGACAAAGAGAGACGATGGCCACTCATAAGCCAAGGAGAGAGGCCTTCGAAAAACGGAACCTGCTAACACCTTGATCTTGGACTTCCAGCCTCTGGAACTGTGAGAAATAAATCCAGGCCGCGGTGTTTTTGCACAGCAGCCCAAAGGGACCAAGCCAGTGGCACCGTCATGATGCACCCTTGAGGCCCGAAACCGTAGAGAGAAGCCCCTCATGGAGCCAGTCAGAGCCCCCCAGAACTGGCCTTAGGCCCCCTGGCTGAGGTGGTGCTAGCTAGTGTCCCTCCATCCACCCCCAGTGACTGTCATCCCAAGCTACCTAAGACTGCAGACAGTATGCCATGAATACTGGTCGCTGAAGCCTTGGTGTTCTGTCACAATCAGGGACTCGAACCAACGTCCCCATCGTCCCCCGCCCACGCAGAGTGTCCACCGGCTCAGCAAAGTCCTCTCACAGGCTTATGGCGCTGGAGCCCAGGTGGAGAGTGACTGAGGCCCAGAGGTCTCTGCAGATGCTGTGTGACGATCTTCCCCGCTGCTGCCGAGGCAGGGCGCCCCGCTGGCTGCCAAGGACGGGCCGGCGGGTGGGGTTCTGCGCTCAAGGATGTCTGGGGAGGAAAAAGATGCCATTAGCGTGAGCGTCCTTCAAACAGCAGAGGAAGCTGCTGCATCCAACGTTTTCATTGATAACAAACAATTTTTATAAAATCATAGGGCCGGATGGGATTTATTAAGTCTTCCCAATTACCCTCCCCGTCCCGCCCCGTACCCCATGCAATCTTCACCTTGAGCTCCTAATAATACGTTCCTTAATCTCCCAAGTGCTTTCACAACCATCATTTATCTGAGCCTCAAGGAAAGCCTTTGGGGTGGGGGTGGGAGGGCGATATTAACATCTCCATTTTACAAACTGGAAATGAAACAGGCACTTTAATGCCAGCCCAAGTGCACGAGCAAAAAGCTGCTCAAGTTTGCTCTGGGACTTGTGATTCTCCAGCCGTGGGGTGGGGGCTCCCGGCCGGGGCATGCGCGTTCCCCTGAGGAGGCCGAGGTGTAGACCGCTGGGCCAGACAAACTCACAGTGCGAACGGCTCTCTCCTGGACAGCTGGCCGTGAGCAGGAGAGGGGAGAGAGGGGGGAGAGGAACAGAAAGAAACACCAGTTGAGCTGGGGGCCCGGGAGCGCGGCGTTCTCCCAAGTTAACCCTCACCTTGACCCCGCTTGTGTGGAGAGAGCCCCGAGAAGATTCTGGGCAGACACCGCAGAGGCCCCGACCGCTTCCCCCCGCCCCCCATTAATCCATGTTTCACAGGCAAGTCCTATCACTCAGATCTTTGTGACAGCCCCTCAGGCTCCCTGTTTCCAGAAATCGCTCAGTCACGAATGTGGCCTGGGGCCCTTCTCCAGCTAACCGGGTCTCAGGAATCTCCAGAGATGCCCCTTAACACTGCGCATGCGCTCTGGGCACCGGCCTTTGTCTCTGGACGGAGAAATCTGTCTCCCCTTGAGGCCACAGGTCCCGGAGGGCAGAACTGGGCTCTGACCCCCAGAGGCCTCTGGGCGCACTGATGATTTTTCTGGAGGAGAGTTGGCAGAACGGGGTTCAACGGAACCAGCTGTTGCCATCTAAGAGCAAAGGGAGTGAGAAATGCGAGCCCTGAAGCTCCCTCTTGGGAGATTTTCAGGTGTGTGTAGAGGAAGCATCTCAAGGGTTCTAAGGCGGTAAAAGGTAAGAGAACAAACGGAGAGTCCTTTGTGCTATTTTAGTAACAATGAAACTAAAATAATAGCTGCTGGATGAAGAAAAAGCCGAGCTCTCTGTGATACAAGAATGGGCGAGTCACATCTCCCCTGCAACAGTTTCCGATTTAATCCCGTTGCTGCTCAAAGCGCGGAGGCTCACCTGCCTCCTCACAGCCCCGGGACGTTGGCAGGCCCAGGCCGGCCCCTCTCAAGCCCTCTTCTCTCGCTGTGGCAGGTTCCAGGCTGCCACTTTGCTTCTTGGAAACCCTCACCATCTAGGCTGTTCTTCCCCTCCGGAGTCAGCTCTGGGGAGGTGGTCTCCCCACACCCACTCTGCCTCTGGTCCCTGAAAACGAGTTTGCTGGTAGACCCTCTTCTTTTTTAAGATTTATTTCTTTATGCATACAAGAATTGGGGTGTAGTCCAGAGACGTGGGATGGCGAGAGGGTTCACCAGAGACAGAGTGGGGAGCAGAACAGGCAGATCGACGGAAACACACTGCTGAGGGGAGCAGCGGGGAGACAGGAGAGGTCTGCTGTGCCCTGTGGGAAGCTCCCTGGCCGGGCATCTAACTCTAGAGTCTAGTCAGCCCACAGCTCAGCGCTTAACTGCTGCGCCACCAGGGAGCCCCTCTCTTCATTTTTAAGACTCTAACATCTATCATTACAAGAGAAAGTCAAGATTTAAGGGGGAAACGTGGGGAAGTTATTAGAAGGGAACCAGCCCCCCAACCCCCCCCCCCGCCCCCCCCAGACTGTCCCCACCTCAACCTGGAGCAGCTGAGATCTGCTTCTCATTACTGGGAAATTCCTTCTATACCAACGCTGAAGTTCATCCAACCTTTCCCTTCCCCTCATTCTGAACCCTGGCTTGATGTGGTCCCCCTCCTCCCTTTCGTGCCCCCAGAAAGCCCCCTTCCCAGCTCTCAGGGTAACCCCCAGGGGCCCCCCTAGCAGCCGGCTGATGTCTCTGTCCTCTCTCCTTTAACTCAGCGCCTGGGGCTGGCCCAGGCATATTTTACTTGGGAGTCCTGCCTGG
>PVIJ01017047.1:0-30747 GCA_004024925.1 Scalopus aquaticus | reverse complement strand
CTGCTGCCTTATGGCTAGCCCGAGACCTCCCCAAACCTTCTCTCCCCTGACCCTGAGAGGGCCCGTGCAGATAGGATGCAGGTGATGCTCTTTCCACCCCACCGGTGAGAGAGGGAAGGTGACACAGTCAGTAAGAACCAGAGTCCAGGACCCCTGGCTCCGCGAGCTCATCTGCATTGGGCTGAGCCACACTGCCCGACTCTGGAGCCCCTGCAGACCCCGATCCCCAGGCTCCCGTAAGAGACCTGCACCATCACCGACACCGAGGTGGGGGGAGGCACTGAGGACTCCGGGAGGCAGCGGCCAGGCCAGGCATTAAGTGCTGATGTCTCACGTGGGTGCTGCAAGGCAGGTGGTGTGGGGGTGGGGATGGGGCCCTCCTGGGGGGCTCTTCTCTATGAGCCACAGTGCATGTAACTTAGCAGGCCCCTCAGTGAGTGAATCTGCTTGGAGAGCTGGACTTTTCCAGAAGGGCTGCAAGGAAGCCCTGCAGGATGGAGAACGGGGGGAAGCTATTTGTCTGACCTCACCTACCCCCCATCTTTTGCTTCCCATTGCTTAATGTCCAGTCTTTCCACTAACTCCCAGCTGATTCCCCCGGGCCTCTGTCGCTGTGAATATGTATTCTGGAGATGAGGGAAGCTTGCACTGTTCATGTCTGCCCAACTTAGTGGTCCATTTACACATAAATGTTTCTTCTCTCTGACCATTAAAATGCTTTTGCAGAAGTGCTTGGGAAAACCTATCGGTTCTCTTGAAGCCTCCTGTTCCCAAGAAAACCTGGCAAAAGGAAAGGATGTTGCAAGGGGCCCGCAGAAGCAGGTAAAGATGGAGAGAGGCTTGTTGTTAACTGCTTTTGTGCTCTGGGCTCTTCTCTTGTTCACTCATCACACTATGAAATAGGCCCCTGCATTTTCTAGATGAGTAGCAGAGGTGTCTGGAAGATGGGTAATTTGAAAAGAGCCAGTCAGAGGAATTCATTGTCAAAATTGGAATTTCTGCCCAGGTTATTTTTGCCACCCAAATCCAGAGTTCATAGCGCTGTGCTATACTTTATCATCACCCCATAACCGTTATTTGATGTGTGATGAAGACATCAAAGGAAACTAGTGCCAATTAAATTGGCCCCTGCCTTCTTATCACTCAGAACTTCCTCTTCGTACCTATGGAAGGATTTCTTCTAGACTCATTTATTATACATAGAAAGGAAAAGATAAGTGAAATTAATTTGTTAGGTTGTTCCTGAAAACACCTTCACTTTCGAGGAGCGCTTCATGTGCATTGTCGATGCTTCCATGTAACACGAAGCGTCTTGGTGATAAACATTTTGCCTAAGAGAATCTGATTTTGCTTGTATGTTTTCCTGAAAGTGTTTAATACTCATTCTAGCCGCGCTCCGCCCGTGTGCTGATAATGCAGCGACATCAGGGTTCCAACGGTGATTATGAAACACACCCAATTGCAGTGAGTGGAATCTATGAAGTATGGAAATTTTCTCCCTGGTCATAATCTAGATATTCTTTTCCATTTAAAAGAAAATGTTTTCTTCCACATCGCAGGGGATTTCTGCTGACTGTCTAGGCTTCTTTGGGGGAAAATATGTAGAAAATCTTCCTGTTGCTGGGTTTCAGTAATCCCAGCAAATACATTCATGAATTGGATTATTTTATAAATAACCCCAGCACCCCTCCCAACCCCCCCCCCTCATTCTCTGCCAGCTTTGAGATTTAATTGTATTTGAGAAAGTTTTGCACTAAAACTCCTGGGCTTTTAACTTATGTGCAGCCTTAAGTACAATTCATCATCTTATCTAATCTGATATCCAAGGATACTTTGTCAAAACAGAGTCAAGTATTGGCAATCCCTCAGAAACCTCTGAAGAATGAATAAAAGAAAAATGATTTAAAGCTGAAAGATTTAAGATGAAGTTTGAAATCTTTTTAAGTACTGAACAACAGGCCCTTCCTGAATCTGCTGATGCCGCTTTGGGGCAAGAATAGCAAAGCAGCTGGAGGAGAGAAAGCTCCCAGGAACTCACCTTCTCTGTTGCAAGAGGCGTCTGTATCCAGCATCTGGCCGAAGAACAATGCACTGGCGATCCCAGGAGATCTCCACCAAGAACAGATTCCCTAAACTGTTACGGTGTTCAGTGCCTCGAGTTTCCCAGAAAACAATGCCCCAGAGTTCTGTTGATATTGTTTATCCTTCACGTAAAAGATCCAGAGCAAGACACTGTCCCCCACATAGCAAAGGGAGTGCGTAGGTGTGGAAAGTATGACTCCATTGGATCCCATTTATTAGCTGTGTGACTTTGGAGTAATTAATAACCTCTCTGAACCTTTGGTTTGTCACGTAAAAAAATGGAGAAACCCCTTGTGTCTGTTTAAAGGTATAGTTCTGAGGACTCTATGAGGATATTTGTTGAGCCCTATCATATAATAACTGCAGAGCATGGGTAGGTGCTTTCTGTGGGCTTTTCAAATAAAACAAACCAAGCGTCCTGATTCATTCAAGTTCGTGAAAATAGTTTCAATTGAATTAGAGTCCTTTATTAGGTCATTTGTCCTTTACCTTCAATGTCAGAGGAAAATCAGTGTTTTCCCATCGGCATATCTGTCTCAGAAGGTACACTTCATGTTTTTTCTCACTGCTGTTACATGGAGATGAGAGTTTTCTGGATTGATGTACAGCCTGCTCTGTGTGTAAATGCAATATGTATATTTTGTTTTCTTTGTGGTTGACTTTAAGTCTGTGCTTCTTGCTACATCAGGACAGATGGAACTTACAGAGTTTTCTGGCAAAGGCAACTTGGACACTGTATTTTAAAGAAATTTTGCCTGGCACCAAAGTCAGAGTTCTCAACTGCAAGATTCCAGGCTTTTCCCTCCAGGGCTCAGCCACTACTGTGGCTCAGCCCCATGCCAAGGCTTCTTTGTCTCTAATATGATTCCTTCTGGTAAAGAATTTTTTTTTTTGCAGTTTCATTTCTTATGAAAGGGACCTCAATGTCCCGTGCACTTTTCTTTCAGTGAGGCTGCTTTTTAGGCCACCACTCACCCTCGTTCCAATTCCTGATGACCCTCGGGGAACAGTACAATGCTGACCCCGTGTTCCGGGCACAGATGGAGGCCCAGGGGGCGTGGATGGCAGCAAAAAAGGGCAAAATCTGCTTTGGCGTCAAATAGGTTGAAGAGTCTGATGCAGATTTTCTAGGTTTTTATTTCCCATGCATGGAAGCAAAATTCAGCCAAGCATCATAAACGCATCTTTTTCTTCCAGAAGGTTCCTATTCCATACTCAGAATTTTCTCCCCAGGCTTGGCAGTAGAGCACTGTCTTCCTCAGAGCGGGGGACGCCATTAAGCTGGCCTGCTTGCCTCTGTGCGCCCAGCGCCTTTCAGGGGCCAGCTTGTGACATCCTTGTTCAGGTTGCGGACTTGTTTCCTTGAATGTTTTTAAACATTAAAAATCCCATATTCTGGTTGTGGTTTTTCTTCCTTTTTTTTTTTTTAAAGATTTATTTATGCAAGAGTAGGGGGTGTAGGTTGGGGGGGGTGGCAAGAGGATCCCCCAGAGACAGAGCGGGGAGCAGAACAGGCGGATCTACTGAAACACACTCCTGAGGGGAGCAGTAGGGAGGCAGGAGAGGTCTGAGGCGCCCTGTAGGAAGCTCCCTGGCTGGGGATCGAACTCGTGCTGCAGTGGCTGCTGGTAGCTTCAAAGTGCTGAGACTTATCTCCTGTGCCACCAGGGATGCCCCTATAGTCTCATTCTTTATCTCTTTTTACCTTTCTTAACTCAAAGTCTATTTTATCAGATATACTAATAGCTGTTCTGATTTTTTTTTTTTGTTAGCCATTTGCTTGTACAACTGTCTTCCAACCTTTAATTCTAAATCTAGGCTTGTCCTTGTTGGTAAGGTGAGTTTCTTGTAAATAGCAGAAGATTGGGCTTTGTTTTGAAATCCATTCAGCTAGTCTTGCATCTTTTGATCAATGAGGTCAGCCTTTTACATTTAAGGTGATTATGGAGATACATTGCCACTTTAAGTTTTTGCTTTGCCTTTTTTTTTTTTTTGAGAGCTTCTTATTTTGTTTAGATTCCATTTCCGTTGCCTTATGTGTTACTTCTATTATTTCTTTGGTTGAAGGTTCTACTGATGTTAGTCTATGATGGATTATGTGTGGCCTATTGGGCAGTCTAGTCTCTGGCTGATTCAAAGGGGCCACCTTGTTACATTCCTACTCTTCTGTCTCCTTATTAGGTAATTTCGGTGTCTGTTACCTTGGCACTCATTGTCCTGTTGCTTGATATATTATGACCCCTTTTGGATTTCTTTCATGTGTAACTTGGTGTCAATAAATTCTTTCAGTTCTTGCTTGTCAGTGAATTTTCTTTCTCTTCCTCTGTCTTAATTTTTAATCTTGCTAGGTAGAATATTCTGGACTAGTAGTCTCTAGCCCAGTCCCTCTGGGCTTATAATGTTTCTGTTGAAAAATCTCCTCTAACAGTCTGGTTGGTATTATAGGTTACTTTTTTTTCTCTTGACATTTTTAATATTCTATCCTTATTGTTAGTTCTCAATAGCTTTATTATTTTGTGTCTCTGTATATGTCTGTCTGGCATTATTTTGCTTGGAACTCTTTGGGCCTTTTACAGGAGAGGTCTGCTGCACCCTGTGGGAAGCTCCCTGGCCAGGGATCGAACTCAGGTCACTGCAGTGATAGCTCTGAGACTCAACCTCTAGGCCACCAGGGAGGCTCCCAACTGATATTTTAAATTAAAATATTGTTCTGCCAACTGGAGGGGTCACTCTACTTATATTAAATTATTTTAAGGAAATAATAAAGTTTCAGTTGTGCTAGCTAAGTTCTAGATATCTGTTGTGTAGCACAATGCCCACAGTTAACAATGTATTTAAAATTGTGTATTTAAAATTCACAGAGGGTAGATCTCATGGGAAGTGTTCTTATTTCACAGCAATAGACAAAAGAACACACGGAAACTGAGAGCTGTTGGATACGTCTCTTGTTTTACTTGTGGTATCCAGGGTGTTGGCACCCATTCAAGCTCAGTAAATTGTCTTCCTTCTTCATCCATCTAGTAATCCCCAATACAGCTGAAAAGAAGAGTAGAAGGAAGATGGCCTGGAGGAGTAGAAAAGTGAAAGGAGAGAGCAAGGAGTGAAGGCTTCAGCTCTCTGGGTAGTCAGGTTGAGAACGACTTTTTGCCTGTTCACGCTGATGGCTGTTGTCAGGACTCTTATTTTCTAAGAAGCCCAGCAAATCCTTGTGACTGCCAAGAGTTTCCTGTTGGATGGAGAACACATGTACTTTGAAAAGTGTACATGAACTGTCCCGTGGTCTTTTTCTTTCTTTGAAAAGTTATAGTAGTGGGAATGAGACTTGGTTAAAATCCTCAGTAATGATAACCCGAGAGTGGTCTATTAAAAGTTGTTTTTAAATCAAACAATGAGAAATGCAACAAAATAAGAGTCTCCTCCCCCCTTCTTGCCTTTGCACTCTTATCTTAACCTTCAGGAGCAGCCTCTGTTAATAATTTGGTGTCTCTAGTTTCCAAACACTCTTCCATGACATAACACAAAAATCCGTGTGTGTGTGTGTGTGTGTGTGTGTAAATTTTCATAATTTACATTGAAATGGATGTGTGTTTATATTAGGCATGGAATTTAGAACATAAACTCAAAAGACGCATTTTTCTCATTTTCAATCAATCAATGTAATTTGTTTCTGAACTTCTCTGCTTCCAAGCTGCCAGAAAATACAACTTCAAATTAAGGCCCCCTGCAAAGGTTAGGCCAGGATCTTACAGCCCTATAAGCCACCCCATTATCACATGGTCTCCTTGGTTCTTCTTTGCATGCAGGTTGCTGCCGAAATGCCCCTCGTCTCTTTTAACACACTAGTTTCCAGAAATCTTTGGTCAAACCTCTGCTGGTGGCGAGGATACGTGAGTGAACAAAGGTGTTTTAAAAAGAGGGGAAAATACCATTTTCCATTGATAAAGGCATTTTACCCACATGTGCTTATAATATTTCAGGAGAGGCAGAAATGAGGAGACCAGGGCACATACCTATTTAAAAAAGTAATTATAGTTAACGCAAACCTATCCTAATATTAACTGTGAAGTTACATTGGTTGTTCTATACCTTCTTCCTGGTAGCAAATTAGTAGGTTTCCATAAGCATAAGGAGAGCCACATAGGTCTCACTTGTTTGGACTCAGTGTGCATTAAATTACTCACTAATGAATTCTTTCTGGTTTTGCTTAGAATGAAGCCTCATCATTTAGTAGCAGCACAATATTAGCAATATGGAGGAACCACTACTTGAATGGTGGGAAAGGCTCTCCCTGTCTTGTGAAAGCACCCCTGGGATCTTCTCATTCTGTTCTCGCCCTCTCCCCTTGTTATTTTGTGAGTGTATTGATTCGGTTTTTTATTTCTATTTTCTTTCCCTTCTGTTTGCTCCACTCTTTGTCCTTATTTTCCTAACAGCAGCAGAAGTTCAGCCCCCCCACTGGGAGGGATGCAGTCCCCTAATAAAACGATTGGCTACATGGACCTGGGGTCCTCACATTCAGTCAATAACTCTCTTTGAAGTTTTAGGGAGAAGCATGAACTCAGTGAGCTGGGAGGAACCAGATCATTCTGCAATTTAAGCAGATCGGTTTGAGCAGATTTGAGGCAGTGAGGAAGAGCGAGGCTTGACCCATTTTATATTACATACTCGACGTGAGTTCTAACCAGTTTCAGAGGCTTTGGTGAAGTCTGGGAAATCACAGCGCTTGGGACTCACAAAGCACACGTGCAATCCAGGAGCACGCCGGGGCCTCCTGTTACCCCCCGACAGTGCCGTTTCCCCTCCTGCTCACCAGAACAGCAAAGGCACTTGGGCGATGTGCCCTTGGCACTGTAGTGTAAGGCACCTTGGAGAAGCTCTCAGCCACACTGACATGTGCTGTCGGGGTAGGAGAAGCCAGTTTGATCTTTCAGCTCTTAAAATATCTATCAGTTGGAAGTGCAGCTGCTAACTAAAATCTTAATGTTCATTGAGATGACTTGTCAATCTCTAAATTTTTTATTAGAGTCGCTAATAATATAGATAACTGGGATATGAATGAAATACTATGCTAAGTTATAAGGAGACAAGTGGAAGAAATTGAAATGCTTCATCTTTTTAGTATACGGCCTCTCTGGCTCCTTATCATTATCTGTTCCAACCTTATCCATTATCATGAGATGGAAGGTGATTGAATCCTGATACATTGGTGTCTCTCAGTATCCCCAAATGTACCTGTGACTTAGTCAAGCCCCACGCATGTTTTGTTTTCTGAGTAATCCAGTCCCTACACCTGTCTGCCTGTGGCATGTGAACTCAGCAAACTCTCCTGAGTCCTGTCCTTTGCCTGTTTTCTTTGGCCTTGCACCCTGAGACCGGGCTAACACTTACGGTCACGGCTTCCCATAATCTTGGGCCAGAGCCTCAGAGATAGAACCTTTTCTCATTTACCTCATGATTCTTTTTAGATCATTTCCCCTCTCCTCCTCCCAAACATTTCTTTTGAGGTGCATGCTATCAGACTGTCTGCCCTTCACCTGCAGGCATTTATTAAGACCATGTCACCTGTGCACTGTTCGTTGACAGTTAAACAGCTCAGCAGGTCACTCCCATAGCACAACTCTGTCCTGTTTGGTGCGTTCAGCATCTGCAAGAATGATCCATCCAACTCGTTGGCAGCTCACACTTTTTCCTCCCTCCTTTGCAGAGGACTTAGTTCCCCACGCTGCCTGCTGGACTTACCCATTTCTGGGATCTCACCCTAGACCTCTGCTGGTACAGATCTTAGCTGCATGAGTTTCTCAAATATAAAACCTAGAGGCTGACCTGTTATCACGAAGCTGATGCCCACCCCAGGAACTTTGCATTTATCCAGGGCATTGTCTCCAGATCTGTCCCCTCAGTTATTCAGGTTCCTGTTCAAATAAACTGCTCTGTAGAAGCTTTTAGACTACTGTAGGGTCAGTGAGTGAGTCAGGCTTTTTGCGCCACTAGCCTCCGTGGCTGTTACTTGCAGCCTTGATTGTGCTAATGCAGAAGGCGCTTGGGAGCATGGGCACAGGGCACGTGTGCCTGATCGCGGACCCCTGGAGCATGGTGTGGGCATGCGTAAGTGGGCACCCCGAGCCTGGAGGCCGGGACATAGGGCAGCGTCACTCAGAGTCGGGAGGACTGTTGCGCGAGGATGATGGCTACAGAAGATACGCTCGAGGGAAAAAGTGCAGAGATTCCTGCCGGGGGCTCAGGAGCTTGGTTGCTGCCAGCCTCCCAGACCGCCGGCCTCCCTGCCTTGCTATCCTTGCCAGCCTTTGGGCTCGCCCTACAACCACCCTATCTGAAAGAACCAAACCTCTGTAACCCTCACTCTTCCCTATCTTCTCTGCCTTACTTTTATATATATCTCTTATACCATTTTAATAGCATGAAAGTGTTTTCAGTCTCTCTTTAAAATGTAGGCCTGATGGAGGGCCTCCCTGGTGGCATAAGAGGTTAAGTCTCAGTGTTATGAAGCTGTGGGCAGCCACTGCAGCACGAGTTCGATCCCCGGCTTTGGAGCTTCCCACATTGCGCGGCAGACCTCTCCTGCCTCGCCCGCTGCTCCCCTCAGCAGTGTATTTCAGTGGATCCGCCTATTTTGCTCCCCACTATGTCTCTGGTGAATCCTCTCAACTCCCACTTCTCTGACCTACACCCCAGTTCTTGTATGCATAAATAAATCTTAAATAATAAATAAATAAAATATAGGCTGGAAGGATAGGGTTTTCTCTGCTTGTTCACCATCTTGTTCCTTGCACCTAAACTCTGTCCACTCATAAATGACTCCCATAAGTATTGGAGAATTAAACAGGAAATAGAATTACGTGTTTATAGCTATGTACCAATTTACTACGAACACTTTCAGGCCATGCAGTAAATTATAACACTATCTCAATACTCATATGGTAACTGATGTATTAAGAGCATTCCTGGGAATAATTTCCATCCCAATTTTTATTTCCCCCACTTGAAATTTTTCTGATGTGTTCTAATTAATCCTGTCACATCCTGGATTGCTGTCTAGATTCCTCATGGGGACAATTTTGAAACAGGCAGGTCAGCTCTTAATAATATGTCTAGTATAACTTTTGATAATTCCTTTTCTACTGGATGAGAAAAATTGCAAACATCGCAAGGGAGAGAGAACATGGGTCATTCTTGTGAATGAGAAGATTTATTGCTTGCTTAATTCTCAAGGAAATACCTTTAACTCCTTCTTAAACTATGGGTCAACCGCTTTTCCTGTGTTTATGTAGTAGCTTTATTCATGGACCTGATATGCGGCCCCTTCCGGGAAGTTCTGAGATCCTGAATCAGAAAAATGTTCTGTTTAGTGTACAAAGATGATCTGGTGACCTGCCTGCCATAAGGCCTCTTGCTGGGCTGTTTCCCCAGAAGTAGGGATTTTTCCTTTTTCTAAGGCATTTACTCATTCTTTTCTGATTGTTCTTTTCATCAGTGGCCTGAATTCGTAAGACTCATAACAGTATCTGAAGACCAGTGTTGAAAAAAAGGACTTTTCCCTTGTGCAAATCTCACAAACTTTATATAGACTCTGGCCCCATCAGCTCCTTCTTTTAAGCAATTCTGTAGAACATTTCCAAGGTGGAGAAGCATAGATGAAAGGGAACCTGCTCTGAAAATTTAATTTTATGTTTGGAGAAAATCCCAGAGCCCTGAAGTTGAGTAAGAAGGCCCTTCTCTGACACAGGCCATATATTTATGCCTCTGTGAAAGCCAGTAGCCGATGCGTGGGCAAGATGGGACTGCATGAATAATGGGCAAACTTGGAGGTTAGAAGGGGATACAGCTCTTTTCACTGGGGGAGAGAGTTCTTATGTTTGGGGGGAATCTTTGTCAGTTGAAGTTTTAAGAAGTTAGACTGGAACATCTCTGCCTTATACAGGCCTAATTACAGGCTTGGTGAGGAGGCTTTTAATAGCACAAACTCATATAAATATAATGAGCAAAAAGCACTCCGAATCGCACCCCTTTGCGCCCCCCTCCCATTATGCTGAAAAGGAGATAGAATGACTTACAGAGCAGAAAAAAGTGATAGGATTAAAGAGCCAAGTTGGAAATGGGAAATGTTTTTAGCTGAAACTTGGTGTGAGAATCAAATTTGAGAGAAATTAGAAACAGTAATTTTTGATGAAAGGCTCAGTGCGTCGCCTCGGCGGTCGCGGCCACTTGTAGCTCCGGACACCACATGCTGATGGCGGACGCTCTTGCTACTTCTTTCACGCTCTGTAATTTCATGGGGCGCACGTCCCGGTCTCGCGGGGGCCAGTTTGACGCGGTTTGCGCAAAGCGACCCAAGTGATCGTGAAGATGTTGCCTTCAGACATTCAAGTGGTTGGGGGCACGAGCGCTTCTGTGTGGGGGGCGTCTCCCCCGGACCACGATGCTTGGGTGAGATGTGGATCCACTGAGGTGAGGCGCAGAGCGCTCAGGGGAAGCGACGGTTAAACCCACCGAATGGGGTGCGGCTGGAACCTGTGCCTGGATGTCCCCCCAACCCTCTCCTCACGCACCCCGATCGATGCTTTCACTGGATGACTCTCACTCATCCTCAGAGTCTCCGTAGACCTCTCACCGTCCAATAAGCTCTCCTCGAGTCCTTTCTCTATGGCTTTACATGCGGAGCACCTAGATGTGAAGTTGGGGGGCCCCCAGAGCCCCCCTTATGAGCGCTCACTTCTCAATATGCACTGCCACTGACAACCCGGTCCGGGGGGCAGCGGCTTCTTGTTCATCCTGCTCCTCATTTCCCAGCCTAGGGTCAGCGCAGCCCGTCAGGCTGTTTCTGCCTCCGCCGCGAGCCCCCAAGACAGTGCCCGAGGTCCGCCTCCTGGGTCGCGCGGGTGCCGGGCCGGAGAGGTGGGCGCGGGGTTCGCTGTGGCTGTGGACACCTGGGCCCGAAGAGCGCGGCCTTGCAGACATGTAAATGCGTGCCCCTGTGCCTAGAGGTGGGCGCTGAAGGCAGTGGCGGCAGCACCCTCGGAGGACCCCTCTGAGGTGGGACTGTGAGGCTCCCCGAGACTGAGGACGCCAGGGAAAGAGCCAAGATTCGTGGGGGGGCGGGGAGGCTCCCTTGCCTGCCTGCCTCCCAGCCCCCTTGCCCTCCGCCCCCGTGCCTGCCTCCTTGCATGCCAGCCCCCTCCCTGGGGCGCCTGTATACCTGACTCCCTGGATTCACCATCAGAAGACCTGTAAGGTACCCCGGAGGACTCCAGGACTCTCCTTTTTCCGTCTGCCCAAATCGACAGTGAACTTAACCTGCGCCTGCTTGCCCGACGCCCAGCAGCTGTCATGGGGCCGGAGATGGTATTTCCTTATAATCTTTTCTTTAAGAAATAGCTTAGTGAGAAAGAGGAGAGAAAGGGGAAGGGGGTGGGCGTAGAGAGGAGTGATTTGTTATATGTTGTTAGAAATCGTGGAAGAGGGGTGTGGAGGGGGGAAGGTCGGTTCAGCAGTAAACTACCTTTGTTGATGGGTGTCCTTAGGCACATTTAAGTCATCCCCTGAGTGTAAAAGACACGTTAGAGTCGAGGAAACAGGTTACACTGGAGAAGTAAGGTCTCCAGCAAAAGCACACAGTTGGCGACAGCTGTCTGCTCTATTTTGGCGGCCACGCTGGTGCTTTTTCCTCCATGCATGCAGTTATGCTGCAAATAAAAAAAGGTGGCATTATTTTTACTTAGCAACCAGAAGTTTGCGGTCCAGGTACAAAATACTGAAAAAAAAAATATTCATGGCTAAAATTTCAGGCTCTGAAGCACAGCTCAGTCTCCCAGAAGCGACAAATTTTTTTTTCCTGGAAATATTAAATATAGAATCCAGTCAGCAAACACCAGGCCACCCCACTTTTGTTCCAAAGTTTATCGTCACTGTTGTCAGTCACAGCTGCTCCCCAACTCTCATGCACTCCCATTTATCCTGAATGCACCTGTATGACTTTAAGCTACAAGGATCCGTAATAGCAGGGGACTTGGAATAAAAATAAACTTCTCCCACTAAGCATATAAACTCAGTAAAATATTAACTTAAAACAAAAGACCGCAGGTAGATGAATGTATTAATCACACTGGTGACTCTATTAATCATCTCTACAGAGAGATGTGTTTTTTCCATGGTGAGTTGGAAGAGGAAAGAGGTGGTCTTCAGTGTTTATTCCTGCAGTGCTGATTTCCTGTGATGTATTCTTGGGGTGCAGCAGTGAGCAGCAGATCTGGCCTCTCACTTCAGGATATCACCATCTGGTGGGCGAGTTGGAAGGGGGCCGCATGAACACAGGTGGAACCCCTGGCTGCCATATATAATATGTGCTGGAAGGAGGTGTGCTGGTATCATAAACTCCAGGAGGGTGTGTGTGTGTGTGTGTGTGTGTGTGTGTGTGTGTGTGTGTGTGTGTATTTGTGTGTGTGAGAGAGTGAGAGAGAAAGGGAAAGAGAGAGAGAGATCTATGTACATTTGGATTTATCTACCAATTTAGGGATTTTAGAGCAACCATTCATTCATGAATTGTCAGATCCCGAATCTGCAAATTTCTGTTTGTTTGCCGGTGCTGCCACACATGATTACACAGACCAGGCGGCTTAAACAACAGAAATTCATTTTTCTCACAAGTCTGGGAGCACGAGTCCAAGATCAAAGCTTTGGAGCTTGGCCTTTTCTGACGGCTTTGCAGGTGGCAGCCTCCGAGATGCTCCCCCGTGTCTATGGGTCTGCACACCCCGTGTCCTTGGGTGGCCTGGCCACATCTCCTGTTCTGTGAGGACACCAGTCAGGTTGGACTGAGGTCTCTGTCTTAACTGAGTCACCTCATTAGGGACCTTGCCCCCAAGGACAGTCACCTCTGGGGACTGGGAGTTAAGTCTTCAACATGTGAGTTTTAGGGGGACACAGTTTAGCCTAAAACAGGTAGGGTTCAGTGGAAAATTAGGATTTGCCACGTGGGAGAACATGGGGAAGGAAGTTCCCTTTCACAGAGAGAATACAAATCAGAAAGGCTTCTGGCCTTCTGGCCAATGCAACTCATACAATCAAGGCCTTGGATTTTCCAGAAGGAAACAGGACTCTATTCTGAGATGAGGAGGGAAGCTCCTAGCAATTGAGTGTGGGAGTGAAGATTCCTTTTTACTGCCTCAGAAGATTCCTTTTTCCTGCCATTTGGGAAATGAATTACTTGAGGACAGTGATACAGAGAGGGAGACTGAGGCAGGTGTTTGCCCAGTGGTCTAATGGTCTGTGATACCGACTTGGATCTGGTGTTTGATGATAAAGAAGGGGATACCTGTAAAAATCATGCATTTGTTTTTAAGTATCACCAAGAACAAAAATTCCAGATCTATTTTGGTGGTAGAAGGAGCAGGACCTGGTGATTGATTAGGTATTGGAAGAAGAGTCTTAAACATGATGATGATTTAGCTAGGTGCTTATAGTATTCAATTATATATTATCATACATTTTTTTAAAATCACAACATAAATAAAAAATAAATCTTTAAAGAAATAAAAAAATCACAACATGTCCTAGTGATGAACATATTTTAAGATATAATGAATATCTTCCTGTGTGTCCAAATACAAAGCTTTGCTGTTAATGCTCGTGTCCTTTGGCCTCCTCCCCCATGGAGTAGTATTCCCTGAAGCAGTGACTCTGGAACTTGGCCTCTCAGTGTTGGGTGCTTTTGGCTCGTCTGCTATTCTGCCGGAGGGCCCAGGGCCCAGTTCACGTCCCAGCCTCTTCCAGCCATGGCCAGCAGTTGGGTGAGAAGCGTGGCTGAAGGCCCAGCCTGGGGTTGACCCTGGAGATGCCCTGTAGCGGAAGAACTACAGGAGGAGGACCACCGTCTGGGTGACAGGAGTCATCCTAAGAAAAACTAAGAAACTAAGAAAAACTAAGAAGAACTAAGAAAAAGTGGAAAGACTCTGTGTCACTAGGATTCCCCCATGTGGGACATCGCCAGGTCATCAAAGGGAGCACTGGGCTGACAGCAGAGTCTAGCTAATGGGTTCGTGTTCTAGTTCAGTCCCCAGAGTTTTGGTGCACCTGCCTCTTTTTAAACAACAGTTTGTGGAGCTGTGAGTCCATTTATGATGGTACATTTAGAGCTAAGAGGTGTTACCCTGGTCAGGGTGTCCGCAGATGAGCAGCTTCTCTAATACTGGGGAAAGGGTTCCAGCATAAGGAACCCATAAGGGCCTAGAATGGGGTTTGTCACAGGCACCTTTTCTGTGGGCATCCAAGACAGTGGTCTTCCTTCTACAGTGCTCCCGCTGGAGAGCAGCTCCCGCTGGGGAGCAGCTCCTGCTGGAGAGCAGCTCCAGGGCAGCCCCAGCCTGGGCCTTCAGCCATGCTTCTCATGCAACTCCTAGCCATGCAGGAAGAGGCTGGGTGGCAAACTGGGTTCTGGACCCCCCAGGAGGCAGAAAGCCAAAACCATCCCAACCCCAGGAGGCCAAGTTCAATTGTCACTGCTTCTAGCAAGACTTCTCCATGCTACTCATGCTTCTCCTAACCCTCCTGACCCGCTGCTCCCCTCAGTCATGTATGCTGGGTAGAATGATCATTTTGGGGGGTACTTGTGCAAGGAATTCAATAATACTCCATCGTGAAGCGTTATTGCCTTTTCAGTTCTCCTTCAATCCTTATGTTTAAATCAAGGGGAAAACATCCATGCTTGGTCCTAATATGTCTTTACCAAGACATACTGGTTAGTTCCTTTTTTTTTTTTTTTTTAATAAAGAGAGCGCCTGCCTTGGGCTTAAAGCCTTGCCAGCAAATAGTGTCTAGCCAGAATTTAATAACATTGCTTTATTTTTCCGATACTTTCTATTTATGGCAAGGGATACCAGTGTTCTATTTATGTTTGTGATACAGATCTTCATTAAAAAATAAATGTATTTCAGGAAAAAAAGAGAGCTCATGGGAAATACTAAGTGGTAGTCGAAAGGCTATGCTAATGTAAACACTGGAAATAACTAAAGTTTAAGATACTGTTCCAGCACTTACTGTCTGGGGTACAGGCAGGCAGTTCTCTGCTCTCATCTATGAGTCTTGAAAGGTCTACATAAGAATCTGTGCAATAGGCAGACTTGTGAGAACTAAAATATTGTATGTTCCAAGTTTGGTGCATGTTCTTGAATTTTCCTCGCTTACCTGTAAACTCCAAGTCAAATGTGGGTCAGAGAACATTCAACTGAGGAGCAAGAGTTGCCACTTTCATCACATCTGATGCGTGAGCATCAGTACCTTTAAGAGAAATGCACCTTGCTAACATTTCATGTGCTTTTTTAAATACATCATCTTCATTTTTATAGGAATTTAATTTTAGATTAATTTTTAAAAGGCAAAGTATGATAAAGTAGCCAGCACCAAATGTCTTGAACTCCGCTCTAAACAGATGGCAGCAAGGCCAAATCTGCGCTGTTGATGGCCTAGAAGGGCCACACTGATAGCTTAGCAGATACACAAACTGTCCATAGCATAAAATGGTACATCGGAAGGAAATTGGACCTTCAGCTGATTTTAAGTAGTATAAAATGCTCTGATTATAAGAACAAGTTCAGACTTGATCTTAAGCAAATGCTCATTTATGTTATTTATGAATTCGCTGATGCTTTTCCCCAAGGAAAATTAGACTCCTGAAGATTAGGGACTTTTCTTATTACTTTGATCCGTAGCCCCAATCTTGGGTGGGATGCATATGCTCTTTACCTTCAGAGCATCTCTTCTTTTGAGTGGGACACCCCAATTTTCTTTGAAAGAATCACTCTTAGTTCACTCCATGTAGTTTGGTTTGGGCTGATCCCATCATATGACCCAGTCCTGGTTAAATGAATTGTTCCTTCCTATTGGTCAGTGTAACTTGTTATGAATGGATACATAATCCAGTTTGCACAAATGGAAACCCTGCCTAGGGTTTTGCTTGGACTGTTAGGATGGAGGAATTTCCTTTCCACTACTAAGTGAGTAGGACATAAACCTAGAACCACCAGAGCTAAACTACGGAAACCCTGAGCAATAACTGAAGCTAGCACAGATTCTGCAGGCATTTACCCTTGAACTTTCCAGTCCATGAACCAACAAATCTCCACCCCCACCCACCCCCTCCCTAATGTTTAAGCTAGTTTCAGTTAGTTTTTTTTGTCTTGCTTCTGAATGTCTTCACAGATATATCCCCTCTTCCCTAGTGACTTAGCACAGTGCAGGCATGTGATGTGTGTGTGGTAGATGTTGATTTGAAGGGGCAAAGTTCCCTAGGTTTAGGAAACAGGGTGGTGTGATCTAAAGGTCACTGGGGCGAGAGTCTGGAGATTTCAGTATTCTCTCATTTGACCCATTTTTATTGAGCATCTTCTCTGTGCCAGGCGCTGTCCATGGTGCTGGGGATACAGCGGTGACCAATGGACAAAGTTTCTATTTTAATGGAAACGATATTCCTTTAGAAGAATATCTGATATGTCAGGTACTGATATATTATATACAACTGTGAAGACTTACTGCAAACTAGGAGTGGGACCTTGAAGGAACCACTTTATTTTTCTGAGTTTCTGTTTCCTCATATGTAAAAAGAGAATTGCAATTCTTTTTGCTTTTTTCCTTGTCAGCACTTCCACCACCACCACCACCAACAATATTTCCATTTCTTGACACACTTTCATGAGTCTGAATTCTGGAACATATCTGAAAATACATTTGTTGGTTGCTGACGTGCCCAGGAAATTGTATAATATCTTGTGTTTATGGGTACACTCCTCTATGCATAGTTTTGAGAGGATGAATTCTTTTTTGTTCAGGTTTCTCAGAAATGAGCCAGGTTCCCATAGGATTTGGGGGCTGCCTAAACTAGCTGAATCCCCTTGAGGTCTTCACCTGAAAGCACTATCTGCATCTACCTGTTCCGTCCCTGCTCTTCCCCTGAAATCAATGACAGACAGTCTGTTCAAGAGTCACCTTTCATTTGGTGAAAAGTTTCTGTTATCTCTGAACCTTGGCCAAGTTGAGACTTTTTTCCCCCCACACAGCTTCTCGGTTAATCACTTTACTTATCATGATCTCTATTCTTGCCTGCCTCTTGCTACTAGTTTTCAGAATCTTCAGAACTTCTCTCCCAGTGGAAATGTTCTCAGTTACACTATCTCTGGTGACATTTAAAGTGACACTGCAAATGCAGTTTGTCTCTGTGACAAATTGTATCATCCTGTGGTTTTCAAGTGGTGCTTTTTGCTCTCATGTCCATAGTTGTCGGTTCTTTTAACAAGTATTTATTGAACAAACACTATGTGTTATGAACACTGCATTGACTGACTGCCCCCGGTAGGAGTTGGAGAGAACGAACTTGATTTTGGGTTACCACTTTCTTATTCTCACTGGGTACTGTTCTGCCCACTGTATATACTATACAATCTTGACTTGCCTTTCCTCGCTCCTACATCTTGCTCTTGGCCCCATCTTCAGTTACTCCTGAAGCAATACCCACTCTGCCTTGCTAGGCTACTGGGACATCAGGCCCTTAGAAAAACATATTTTTTGTTTTTTCCTAAAAGTCATTTTGAAAGATGACTGTGAGACCACTAACAATAACTCTTCCAGAGGGGAGTTTGGGTGTTTGGTAAATTCTCACAGACTCATCTTCATCATGCATATACCCTCTCTTCCCACCAAGTGACTTAGCACAGTGCAGGCATGTGATGTGTGTGTGGTAGATGTTGATTTGGAGGGGCAAGATTCCCTAAGTTTAGGAAACAGGATGGGGCAAGGGTCTGGAGATTTCAGTAGTCCCCCCATTTAACCCATTTTTATTGAGCGTCTACGCTGTGCCAGGTGCTGTCCGTGGTGCTGGGATACAACAGTGACCAAATGGACAAAGTTCCTATTTTAATGGAAATGGTATTCCAGTAGGAGAATATCTGATATAGCAGGTACTGATATATGCAATGGTGAAGACTTACTGCAAACTCAGAGCGGGACCTTGAGTCACTTTATCTTTCTGAGTTTATCACCCATCTTTCTGCTCATACTTCTAGCTTATCTCAGATTTAGAAACTTTACAGTGTCCATTGAAGGGAGTAAGCTTTCACTTCATCTCTAACTGGCATACTTTCGGGGTCTCCAGCATCAATAGTGTGGTTTGTATAACCCCAAGTGGCCCTGCTGAGTTTAAGCCTGCCGAGTCAATGACCTTGGTTACGCTTGTCTCTGTGTGATGCGTGTTAGAATCACTGCTCTGGCCCCATGACCATGCTATTTGGTGTTATTAATCCTAAGGAGGGAGACGACATTTTCTTTCTCTTAATCTTCCCCAGTAACTTGCATACTGTTTTACATGCAGTGAGTGCCCAGCGAATGTTTTGACAATTGGATTTTGAATCAGTTGCTTTCTTGGATCGCTGTTGACAATATCCCAGCTTCTTGATAAAGTAAAACCTTATGTTAGTCATTGAATTTCTTTCAAAGGCATTGCAAACTGGCTATTGATTTTTTTTTAAAGAGAGGAATAAATCTACCACTTGATATTTACTCTTGAACTAAAGTATGAGCTAAGACAAGAAGATGTGATACAGATGGAACCATTAAGAAATTAAAAATAATACAAATCAACAAATACTGTCCAATGGAGATTTAGTTAACATTAAGCAACCTCCGGTTATATGCTACCTTGAAGAGACCCCAAGCACTCTCCAGAATTTGGGGACAGTTTTAAGGTTTTGACTTTTATTTTTCTCTCTTTCCCCATTTCCTCATTCACTCATGCTGGTCTTGTTCTGTCCAATCCTATATCAATCTCAGGATCTTCACTGTTTCCACCAAAAGTATTTTACACACAAGAATTTCACACATTGTCTGACATACTTCACTATCTTTTTTTTTTTTTTTTGCATAGAAGAACTGGGGTGTAAGGCAGAGGTAGGGGGGATGAGAGGATTCACCAGAGACAGACTGGGGAGAAGAACAGGCCGATCTACTGAAATACAGTGCTAAGGGGAGCAGTGGGCTGACAGTAGAGGTCTGCTGCGCCATATGTGGGTTAACTCCTTGGCTGGGGATTGGACTCAGGCCATACCGGTGCTAGTGCTGAGACTTACCTCCTAGGCTACCAGGCCCTACTTCACTATCTTGCTGGACATGCCCACCTCTTTCTGTTCCTCTTCTTTCCTCCATGGATAAACCACTTAATCCTTTTCCTTGCTTCACACCAAACTGACCAACTTATAGTCATATCCACTTCCACCCAACACACTTCCTAAGTGTCTAAGAGTTCCCATAAAATGAAAGCATCTTCCATCTTCTGACACAGAAAATGGGCCTCCAGTATTTGATAGGAGCTTCAAATGAGGTCGTCAGGTCATCGTTTGAAACACATCACTTCAAAGGACAGTATTCTAGAAATGAGGTATAACTGGCAGAATGAGGGGAGCACCAAACACCTAAGAGAAGAAGGAACTGATGTTCAACATTCTAGCTTCAAAAGAAAGCTGTTCAACAGCTGTCCCCTTCCATTTCAGCTTCAGCAGGGCAGGGCCTGAAAGGTCCCCGAGTCCCACAGCACAGCAGCTGAAGAGCCGGGGGTAGGTTGTGAGGCAGGTAAGTTTCCATCCTAGAGCCAGCGCCGTGATGGGGACGCCTCTGTACGTCCTACCTGCACCTCGGGAAAGAAAAGTTGGCCGGGGGGAGCCTATGCAATGAGTCTTCACAGAGGACTCTGGAGGGGGCTGCATTCAGACAAGTGGAATAACTGCAAGCCCAGTTTCCACCCATCAGGAAGGCCTTTCCCTGCGATAACGGCTGCGTCCCAACCCAGAAGGCTAGTGGCCAAGTTGATCGCATGCAGGTGTGGCAGTTTCTTCTTTCAGCAGTACGTCTCAGGCGAAGGGCACTTGATAAGAGCTTTAAAGGCTGATGCTCTGTAGCATCTGCCCCTGCTTATGCTCAGAGGGTGCTGACTCCGCCTTCTGGGGGGACCCCAAAGGCTCTGCCAATGTTCACTCCTCGCTCTGCAATCTCCAGGGTGTGCTTGCTCTCCACACAGCCCAGCCCTGCAGTAGTTGGCTACAGGTGTAGGGTGATGCCGGCAAATAAAGCGTGGGGCACGGCCAAGTTGGCCAAGGGGAGTTTGGGGCAACATGGTCATTGGCTTTGGGTTAAACCAAAGATCGTATTAGCTCATGGAGGAGCAGCTCCAGGACTAAGATCTCTAGACCAGCAGTCAGGAATCGCCCATTGGCCGATCTGACCATGACCTGTATTTGTACTGCCCTCACTTAAAGATACTTTTCCATCTTGAAAGCATCAGTAAAGTAAATGAACAAAAATATGTGCCAGAGGGTGTAGTAGGTGGCCCGCAAAGTCAGAAATATTTACTCTTTGGCCCTTCCTAGGGAAAGTTTGTCAATCTCTCTTTGGATGGAGTTCGATCCTGGCTGTACACTGAGGTCACCTGGGCAATCTTTAAAAACACAACTGCACAAATACGCAGATAGACAACTGTCCCAAACGAAGCTACTCAATTGGAGGCTCCAAAAGGTTGTCTGGATCTTTAACTTTCACAAGTCATACTGAGAGTTAGCAAGCCTGAGAATAATGCAGCGCTTTTACTCTTTGAAGTTGCCTTGTCACTAAATTCACACTCCACCTAACATTAAGGGGAGCAGCAGGTCTACATTGGGTAATCACAACCTCTGTTTCAGTAGAAAGGATGTCTGGGGTGGGCTAAGAAACAGACCCCAGGAAAGTTGCTACCTTGCCCCCCAAAACTTCTGAATTTGCTAAGCACTTTACATATTTTTTCACAACAGGTCTTGCAGCAACTCTATGCAGTATTATCACAAGCTTAAATGTTAGATAACCTGCCCATGATTATTAGTTACTAAGGCAGAGTGGACCCATCTGCCTGTTGCCAGAACCTAATTCTTAACCAATGTATTTTGGTGTTAGGCTGTCATTGAGTAGAACTACCTATGAATGGACATCTGGTAGACCACCTTGGATGTAGAAGGGAGACGAGCATGTGAAGCGCATGGACTGATAGTCTTCTCCTTCCTACAGTCACAGATGCTGGGGTGCTGGGAATTCCCTGATGACTGACTGACAGAGGAATGGGGTCACCTGGACAGATTCAGGTCTCTCACTCACCCGCAGTATTTATCCAGTGATACCAGCTACGATCCCTTCCGGCCTAGAACACCACACACAGAGGCGGTGCTTACCTCTGCCCTTCTGGACACAGGACTTTGTGGGTGATGGGCACACATGCGAAGGTAAGGAAACATAGACTGTGACCTCAGCGATGCCCGAGAGGTATCTACTGCAGAGGCCCTGATATTGCCTAATCTGACAAAGGAAACTGAGCCTAGGAGAGATTAATGACCTTACTCAAAGTCACACTGGCTCTGTGGCTGGTGGGTATCTAAGGCCCCAGCTCTGTGATCAGCCAGTGTCTTACCTGTTGCCAGTTTATGGACCAGCTGGATTTGGGGCAGGGGGAGTCTTCTTCCTTTCTCCATCTACTTCTTTGAAAGCTCTGTCAGGCCTTTCCCAATAAAAGACACAGTGCGGGGATTCCTGGGGCCTCTTCAAGAGGCCTGGGTGTGAGCTGTCCCTCCCTGGGCCTCTCAGTGGCCTGGTCTCAGTTGAAGTTTTCCCCTTCAGGAGGCCCAACTGCCACCACATTGTCAATTGCTAGCTGGTTGTCATGGAAACAGGTCTCAAGAGGGATCTGCTTTTCTCCCTCCTTGAAAGAGGAGAAGTATAGGGCTTTGTGTGGAGTGCGCTTCCCCCTTCATGGCCAGGAGAGCTGGCTTTGGGTTGATAGGGCGCACACAGTTTCACTGAGGACCCTGCTCTTTGTCAGCATAAGCCTGCCAATGTTTTACGCTGGAGAGCAACTATCCTTGTGTGGGATAGCTCTCTGTTTTCCTTTTTGACGAATGTCCTTTCTTTTATGAAATGGGGATGATAGTGGAAGGAATGGCTTCAAAGGTGTCATCACTTGGGGAAGTGAAAGGTTTGTGAATACACACCACAGGACAGTGAATCTCAAAATCCTTACGCTGCATGAGAGAAGTCTTGTAAAGAAAGCACTTCCTGCTGGAAGCCATCCCCATGAAATTCTAGAAAGTGCAAACTGATCTATAGTGACATACGTCAGACCCTGGTTTCTAAGAGATGGGTTGGAGTGATGGATGGATTATAAAAGGACACAAGGGAACTTCGAGGGGGTGATCAAATATTTCTTACCTTGATTGTGATGATGGTTTCACAGATGTGTGTGTAGTTCACGAGTGTCAAAGGTGCATTTAGCATGTGCCCTTTAGTACACTTCAGTCACACCACAATAAAGTGAAATGGCAGCAACGTTTGCTAGTCCTCAATTTTTATTTTTATTTTTGTAATCTAAACACTGTGGAAAACCACAATCTGGAATGCCTAGGCCCTGGTTGCGATAGTTCTAGATAGTCATGAAGGAGGTAGAAATTGTTCTCGGTTTTTCTCCAGACTCAACCCTTGTCCCCAGGACCCTAGTGGCAGCAGAAGGTGATGCTCTAAGCTAATTGCTGCTAAGGTACCTGCAGACTTGATGTGACTTGTTTCCTTAGAGTGTTTACAGTTTATGAAGAATCCTGGGTGTGAGTTACATTCCATCAGTAAGTGTCGACTTCCAATGGTGGAATTTTGAGCCCCAAGGGAGTAGTCAAAGTAGCACCTTGAGACCCTATATTTGACACCTTTGCCACATCTTGGAATTAATGCCTCCTTCTGTGTTTTTGAGGTACTTACCGGGTTTATCATACTCACCATTTCTGTTCCTAGTTATTGCTTACTGGGGTTATTATATAAATGTGTCTATAATTACATGCATACAGCTGACCCTTGAACAGGGCAGAGGTTAGGGGCGCCAGATCCCAGACAGTTGAAAATCTACATGTGACGTTTTCCTCTTAAAAAACATAACTGATAGTGACCTGCTGCTAAATGGAAGTCTCATGAATAACGTGAAAAGTTAATTAGCCATGTTTTGTTGTCGTATGTGTTCTGTACAGCAGTCCTACTGTACAGTAAGCCCAGGGGAAGGAAATGTTAAGAAAATGCATACAAGAGCTGGGGTGTAAGCCAGAGGTGTAGGGATGAGGGGAGGTGAGAGGATTCACCAGAGACAGAGTGGGGAGCAGAACAGGTAGCTCTACTGAAGTCCACTGCTGAGGGGAGCAGCGGGGAGACAGGAGAGGTCTGCTGTGCCATGAGGGAAGCTCTCTGGCCGGGGATGGAACTCAGGCCACAGTGGCTGGCAGTAGCTTGATAGCGCTGAAACTTAACCCCTTGCGCCACCAGGGAGGCCTCATAAGTGGATCATTTTAAAGGTCTTCACCCTCCTCTTCACATTTAGGCTGAGATGGAGGAGCAAGAAGCAGCACTGAAACCTGCGTTGTTTGTAAAAACACGCAGATACTTATTTAAAACTACAGCTTAACCACTGAGGGCAAATCTGAATGAGTGAAGCCTTGAGTAAGGCGACCTGAGCAGGTGACACAGTGTGACCCCAAAATGAACCTCACCCCCTGTGATGCGCTTCAGCTCTTCTAGGCAGTAAAGGTACAAGTGAGTAAGACATGGAACTCTCAGGAGGGGAGGAGACAGTCGGCACGTCGAGCCCACTCCTCTGCGTCTGCCGTGTTCATCACGTTCATGTTTCACAGGCCACTCTTTGCTTACACCATTGGGAAAGACACCCCTAATTAGCAGCAGGTGTAACTAAGACTCTTTTCTGTTTTGCATGGCAGAAGACGGTGTGAAATTGGGATCAGAATTACTAAACATTCTCAATCCTTCAGTTTTTATCTGCTTTATTTACTCCTTTTAGACCTTTCAAATGGCTCCCTGTGTTATGTTCTGCTGTATCTGATAGGCCCCTCCCTGAGAGTGCTGGTTAGCTTTGGCTGTGCGCACTTACACGTGTGCCCCTTCCAGGAAGTCTCCTGAAGCCAGCGACCCTGCATCCCAGACTCAGGAGTTAGCACTCGGAGAAGGGGTGATGCACTGAGCTCAGAGCCTCATCCCTGCACTTTCCAAAGTCAAATTCTCTGCCTAGTGACTCTTAACTTCTCCAGTGGCATTTGTGTATTCATGTGTGCCATTTAAATGGGAAAGTGTTTGTACCCAACTGAAAGCAGAATTTTCTCTCTTATATAAAGAAGAAATAAGTGGATGTTGTGTCGTGTGTTGAGACTGAAATCTAAAGGCATGTCTTTGCTGCTTCCTCTAAATCTAAACCCATGGATGGGTGCTTCTCTTGGTTTTCGGCACACACTCACACACACACACACACACGACAAAAACCAACAACCCAGAAGATCCCTTTTAGTTGGGTTCATGGACATTTCTGTGATTTCCCTTAGCTTGCCAGGTCAGATCTGATTTCTCCAAAATCATCAGAAAAGTATCGGAAGGTATTGTTTGTCAGAGGCTGAGATCAACCCGTAACATCAGGATGTCATCATCTCTTTGTGTTTACATCTGAATTTTAAGCCAACTGTTTTTGCGCGTAGAGTCTGCAATAATTAATTGAAGACATCAGGAAAGTGGTTTGTGCTTGATGGGAGAGTTTCATAATGAGCAGAATTTCTGCATGAATTTTTTACTCATTGAACAGTTGAGAACATGTCATTATTTTATAAACACTACTGATAAATCATTTGGCAAATACTCCTCAGCCCTTTAAAATAATTTTTATTTCCTGTGATTTCAATTGTCTCTGCATTTTTCCTTGTAAATAGTTGAAGAGTAAGCACATTTTCAAAGAGCTGTAGGGAGGCTAAGATGCCAGTTGCATTTTAACGATATAGGGCATTATCGTTCTTACTGTAGCCAATTCTCTTTTAAATCATTGCAGTTTCTGCGCTAGCCTCCAGCTATAGAATTCTTTTCAAGCTGGCAGTGAACTTGGCAGGCTGCCAGAAGAAATATAAAGGTGTTTTGGTCCACCAAAGTATTTTGAGTGGTTCTTAGTGATACAGTTTTCTTCAGTACATCTGCAAAACATTTTTCTGAAGTGAATTTTCATGTGAAAAGCCTCCTTAATCATCACCAGCATTGTTTGTTTCAATGCAGTTATTTAAGTGCCCCCCTGGGTGTCTACAAAATAAACAAGGGAATCTTCTAAAGAGTTTTGAAAGTGGCAGGTGCTGAGGCTGTGCCCTATTCATTTAGTTTGCAATGACATTTTTGTGCTAATCTATAGACAAACAAGAGACAGGTGATATACCAAATCAGCACAAAAAACAAGAGAAGACAGTTTTGGCCAATGGGTCAGTCGTAGATAAGATGCTTTTGAGGCAAACATGTCCAAGAAACCGCCCCTGTTTAACCCTCTTGCCCTATGCATTCTGGTGGTAAAAATCTGATATTTAAACTTGAGATGTTAAATAAGCTTTTGGGGGTTTTCAATGAAACAAAAGGAGATTCAAAATTAAAACTATCTCTGCATGTCTGAATCCCACAAGTAAGTATGTAGGTACACTCTTATGTATGTACACACACTTACATACAGATTTGCTTGTAAAGAAAAGAAATACTGTGACTTAACTTTAAAACAAGTGAAAACGACCATGTGTTTGCAAGTTGGGTCATGAATTTAATCTACATACATCGTATTTCCACAACAAACCACCCTGTTTATATGCCAAACACCAACATACATGGTGGAACTTAAGAAATAAATGATTAAGCAATTTTTATAGTTTCCTCTTTATTGATTGAAGTGTTTATGTGCAAATTCTGTTTCTAGGGGACTTATTTTCTGTTTCAAAAGTTGAATTAGTCATCTATTTAGAGATTCTTGATAGGAAGTTGATTTTATTAAGTTTTAATACAGACAAATTATTAACTACCCCTTCATTTCTTTTTTTAAAGTAATCCTACTCGTGATCTGGTGTCACAAGAGAGTTCTGTATAAGAGTTTTGTTTTTTCTTGTAAAGACGCTTTAATTCTTTTTGTAAAAAATAAAGCATACCTATGGTAAATAATACTGAATCAACAAAAATACTGGAGAAATCTTTAAATGTTCTCCTGCATCTTGGGGTGACATTTTGAGGGCATTTATGCACTGCTTAGCAAAAATTGAAAGTTTTGCATATAATCTCCCTCCCCCAAAAGAAAAATGAACCAGATAATAACATTTTATCCTGTTATTTCCTTCTGGAGAACTCTGGCAAGGTCCATTTTGATTATTATGGTCGAGATTATTGTGAGGAGAGTTTCAGTATCATTGAGTTTCAAGCTCTGGGTCTCTTGATGTGACTCGATTGCGTCCCTGACTGTAACCTTGGTTGACAAAAATGTGCTATTTAGCAAGTGGCTTATAGAAGGAAACGTACAGTAAACCTCCTTGCAGCAAGCTTGGCAATCCAGGAATTTAAGAACCGGGAGAATAGGAACTTCATTAAAGTTAAATTGCACTAAACCTGCTAGTTCATCAGATTGGTTGGAGGCCTGTTCCAAGGGTAGAGTCTTTGACAATCAGCAGCCATTGCCCGCTGATCCAGCAGAAGCATGGTGGAGTGGACTCTGCCATCCCAGGGAGGATGTTTACGTTTCAGTTTTATCAGGAAGCCTTCGACCAACCAGGTTGTAAGTCAGCAGAGAGCAAAGAATTGTCTACTGGCCAGTCCGCGGGAAGGGTGCAATGACTTTCAAATTTGTAATGCTTTGCTTTCCCTCCTGGACATCGCTTGTCCATCAAAGAAAGACTCAAGATTCAGCAAAACAGGAATGCCCCCTGGTTTCCCTCATTGGCCCTTGGCCTTCAGCATCCTTCCAACCTTAATCAAATACCAATACAGTCATCCCCCTTTTATCCACAGGGGATATAGCCCGAGACCCTCAGTGGATGCCTGAAGTTATGGTTAGTGCCTAAGCCTATGTGTACTTTTTTCCCTGTACTTACCTACCTATGATCAACTTTAATTCATAAATTAGGCACAGGACGAGACTAACGAATAATAAAATAGAATAATTATAACGATATACGGTAGTAAAAATTATGTGAATGTGTTTTCTCTCTCTCTGCCTCTGTCTCTCGTTATAGTCTGTAGTATTTTCAGACCATGGTTGAATTTGGGTGACTGAATCCACAGAAAGAGTAATCTCAGATAAGGGGGGGCCACTCTGTTTCATTGTGGGCCAAAGGACGAGAGTCAAGAGAATAGCAACTTAAAGATGTGGGAATAGGTGGCTTTGAAAGCCACCTTGTATGAGCTGAGACAGTTCACTCTAAACATATTTCAAGCTTTCTTCCATTTAAAAATGGGAGCAATGACAGTGAGGTACAGATTTTGTGGTGATGAATAACCACAGAAAGGCGGTAATGCCTCTCACTAGGGAAAGAGGCTGGGTCCCCTTGGGAATGTGATGAGGTATATGTACCTTTTCTGGGTGTGCACATGCCTGTACACATACACATGTACACACTTCCCATGTAAACACACACATGACACAGCGTTAAGGAAAACATGAGATCCTCTTGGTTGGAGTGAGTCCTTATACCACCTCGGGGGACCCTTAACTGAAGACCCCATTTTAGAGCACACACAATGGTGCCTATAAATTTAGTGGGGGAGGGCATTAAATTTTGCTTTGACATGGGACAGTCTCATGGCCTTGGGGACCAACACAGATTCAGGAAGAGGACCAGTTCCTGGATTGCTTGCGAGTATAACCTGGGTCACCGGTATTTCCGTAGTGCTTTAGCCTTTGAACCCACAGTTCCATGTGGGCTTGCTTAGCAAAGAGCAAAACATGGTATTATCCCCACTTTACAATAGAAAAAAACAAATTAGGTCTCTGCTCCCTGGCCGGAGATTCCTAACCTTGTACAAGGGTATATTACTCTGACAGATGCTTTATTTGAATTTGAATCAAATTCTTGTCAAACCTGGCTTTTCTTTCTTAGCTTCAAGCACTTAAAGTAGAAAGAAAGGGTTTTGATGGGACCCATTGGTGTTCTTCCCTGTGACCTTTAAGTAGGTGATATGTTTTTAGGTGTTTTTGACAGGCCAGTATTTGGGACAACACATCACTTTCACCCTAAAGAAGATATTACTGTGGGGCCTTCCTGGTGGCGCAAGGGGTTGTCTCAGCACTATGAAGCTATTGCAGCCACTGTAGCACAAGTTCGACTCCCAGCCAGGGAGCTTCCCACATGGCACAGCAGACCTCTCCTGTCTCACGTCTGCTCCCCTCAGCAGTGTTCTTCGGTAGATCTGCCTGTTCCGCTCCCCACTCTGTCTCTGGTGAATTCTCTAAACCACCCCCCTCCCAACCTCTGGCCTACACCCTGGTTCTTGCGTGCATAAATAAATAAATCTTAAAAAAAAGAAGAAGATATTATTGTGAACAAATTTTACATGTTCTCTAGAGAATCCTTGATCACGGGCGCTCTGTCCTAGCATGGACTGGCTGTTTCATTGCAGAATGCCCAGTAGGAAAAGAAATTGAAAATGGTGGCCATTTTCCAAGTGACTCAGATAAAATCAAAACAAGGGGTAGAAATCACAACTTCTACCTGAAATACCCAAATAACATACAAACCTGACCCATGCAGTGAGACCTACATTCGTTCATGGGGCGTGGGTCTGGAGCCTACCCTGGCCTGGTGGCCTTGCCTCTTCTCTCGGCGCATCAAAGGTCACTTGACTGGAAAGGCAGTCGGGATACGCATCGTAAATAACCATCCTTGATATTCATCTCGGCTCTTCTACTCTGCAGGGTCATCTTGCATCTGCTCTCTCACGTGCTTCTCAAGGCCACTGTAGAAGGCACTCCGTCCACTGTAGAAGGTGCTACGTATTGGGCGCTGACCCTCCTGTCCAGGACACGTTCAGCTCCTGAGAAGTCACTCAGCTCAGTCTGTTGTCTTCCCTGAGTCCAAGCCAGCGGCCCAAAAAACGAACAACCTGACGGTTCAGAAGGTAATCTAATCCCTTATACATCTGCGGGCTTCACCACCCACAAAATAGCTTCACCTTTGTAATTTCATTTCCCCCTTTTGTGTGGCATCATTGCAGGAGCTGGAAGCAAGTATGACTGAGGGAACAAGTGAGGTTGCAAGAGACTGAGGAATGGGGCTCCACTGGAGCCAAGGGCTTCTTAATTCCAGCCTTTCCCATTGTCCAGGAGAGACCGGTCCATCTTACTGAGGCGATTGTTATTCGAGGGAGGGTCCCGCGAAGTTGGTTCTTATTTTATACCTATTTCTTCTGACCCTCCTGTGTCCTTGCAAGCGGCACCTCAATTGACTTTCAAGATTCAGGTAACCAATTTTCTTGCTGTTTGCTTAAGAGCACTCATTTTGAAGTACATGAAACTGGCTTAGACCTTTAGACAGATCCCTGGGGGATGACTTACGTGCACGGTGGTGAGAGTCGATTTAACAAAACCATTAATTTGAGTTTCTGGGAATAAACAGTAGCTGTCACCTGGCATCAGAAAATACACAGATAGTGCTTTGTAATCCAAATTGCAAAGTGCCCGAGAATACGACTGAATCAAGGAAAATAACTTGGGTGGTTGTTCAAGTCTGTGTATTGTTTTAACTTTCTGGCCAGGATGGTTCATTTCAGTGTGGTTTTCAGAAAACTAGATATTGGGTTGTGCCTGCCACGTTTCATCAGTCATGCCGCATTACGTGCATTAGGAGGCCCTATGAATTCTTTTGGTCTCAGATTTACTGCAAGATGAGGCAGAAATCCATTTATGAATCCAAGGAAAGAGACTGTTAAAGATAGTCCCCCTTCACCAGGGGAGACCAAGCGCATGCTTTCTCTCGCCATTCTCTTGTGATAATCCACCTGCCAAACCCAGTCCCATTCCCCAAATAAAAAGACTTATAACTCAAGTAAAGCCTAATTCAAATAGAAGGAAAATATTTTTCAAAGACCATGGCTGGTTATAAAATTGACTTTTTTTTTTTTAAAGCAATCCGCAGGAGGCAGCGTTCCTATGATGGGCATCAAAAATAGCTTCAACACAAATGATCTGAGGGCCCACGAGAAAACAATTATGTGTATTCTCAGATGTCTGGAGCGGAGGCTTATGGGCAAGCCAAGCTTAATGCCTTTTTGTTTTAAAAATTTAAAAATTAATATGAAATATTTCAAGCATAAAAAAAAATAAGGTGCCACCCCTGATACTACTATCTAGACAGAGCTAACCTATGTGAACATTTCGCCATATTTTCTTCAGATCGCTCATATATATACAAGTATATATATGAGCACAGTTGTTTTTACAGGTGCATATACAGACATACATGTGTCAGCATACACATATCTTTACATGCTACCTGCTAGGGTGAGGGGCACCCCAAAGCCCCCAAACCTGCCTCTCTAAATAGGTTCTGCCATCCTCCACATCAATACAAAACAAGCTCTAGTGCTTAAGACCTTTAATGGAAAGGAACTTTTTTGTTTGTTTGTTTGTTTGTTTTTTAATATATATTTTTATTGTTATTTATGTCTTTTACATTTTGTATTCCCCTTGGGTAGCCCACCACCAATGCACTCGTGATCCATCTCCATGGTCCCTTGTGTTCTTTTCTATTCCATTTTGTGCCCTTTCCCTTCCCTCCCTCC